>VDFB02383954.1:0-25744 GCA_007258455.2 Sequoia sempervirens
TAAGTGGCCACAAGGATAGATGGATGAGATCAAGCTACCAAAGATTGTGTGGTAAGCGAAAAATAAATTTAGAATAAACCACGACTCTGTTTAGACATTTGGCCATTAGGCCATTCAAGGCATAATTTGATGCTTTCTTCAATCTAATTAGTTGAATGGAATTTGAGAGTTTTTTTCATCTAAGACTCTGAGATAGTTTAGAGGACATGTGACCAACTTCAATTGGTCAAGTCCTTTGTCTCCCAATATCTTAGACATCTTCAATGTAATTCAAATTTTCCTTTGGAAGTGAGCTTTATTATGTAGTCAAGTTTAGTTGGGAATCTTGGGTGTGAAATGTAAATGGTCTTAGGTCCAAGGCTTCCATAAATGCAAGAATCCCAATAAAACAAGATGTAATCAAAGTTAGTTCTAGTTTTAGCAAGGGTTACATTTGAGGTCTTCTTCATGCTAGATGGATTGATGAATAGGGTATTTCTTGATGCTAAGCTATGAATACTTCATTGTCTCTTATCGACATGAGTTTTATTATTATCTCTCTATTACTTGGTATCTTGAGTCTATATTAATCATGTTAACATTGTTGAGAGCCCTGTGGATGTGAGTCTCCTACTAAATTGATGTAACTAGACTCTGGGTCTAGAATTAATGAGTTCATTCTTTGGTTCTCATCCCCTCATGGACATATGTTGATGGAGATTTACTTTGGTAGATCAACAATCAATAATTCATCTATTAAATCAATAATTTGTTAGAAATGTTGTCATTGATGTCAAGAAGGAATTCGTTATCCAAGTTTATTGTCATTGATGTCAAAGAGAAAATTGCTAATTGTGGTGATAGCCAAAGGCCACTAATCGATTCACTCCTTGAGATCGTAATTTGATTGATTTATCTTTACATGGCAGTGTTGAGTTTATTGTCTAAGGCAGAAATAAATATAAAGTAAGACTATTTAAGAGAAATTCAAGTGATATTAAATGGTGGCTGACTATGAGCACTTGAAGTAAACATTTTTAAGGAATTTTGTATTCCATAATTTGAAACAAAGTATTGGTGTGCTCAAGGAAATTAAGCAACCAATTAGTTTCTAAGTATTGAGGGAGTGAAGGCAGCGACAATGATAATGGATATGAGTAAAGAAGGAAAAATAGCAGTAAGGACAAGTGAGATAGAAGAGGTTGCACAACAATAAGGAGCTTAATGTTGGAGGAATTGGAATAACAAGAAGTGATGATAGTATGATAAGGTTAGATCGTCTTGAATACTATATTAGAGAAGAAATGAACAAAACAACATCACAAACTATTTTTGTTCTTAATCCTCTCAAGGTAGTTCTTACGAATTTGGACACAAGTGCTACAAAGGTGTTGGATGCACTAGAATTGTAATATGGATGCATTAGAATTGCAATATGGATGTATTAGAGATTTCGACTTAAAATTATCTCGACATCAACCTGCTTACTGCTTCATATTGTTCGAAAGGTCTTCATCTTGAATGGGGCCATCGACAAAGAGAATGCTATAATTGATGTAGAATCAGATTATGAGGTTATTGATGACATGGATGTAATGGAGAAACACTTGACAGTTGATGAGGAAGATGGCAAAGAGACCATTGATGCTACACCAAAGGAGGTTGACACAAATGGTGGCATCACGTTTGATTGTGTGGAAGAGGAGTTTGACATAACTGGATTTATATCTAAATGGTTGGCAGCAGCTTAGGGCTGAATGTTTGCCTACATCACTCCTATTTGGCCTGTGTAGAGCAGTCCTAAGGTATTCAGTTATGTTGTAGATGCTGGATCAATTCAATTGTAAACTATATCTGCAATTTCCTTCAAAAAGATATTAAGTGATAACTAACTAAAAGTCAAAAGAATGTATAAACTTGTTAATCACCCAAAGGTAGTGATCAAGCATAAATGGGAATGCATTTAAAGGCAGCAATCCTAATAAAAGTAAGTTTATTTAAAGGTAATGATTCAACAAAGGCAGCGATCAAGATTAAATAAGTGTTTATTAACAAAAGGACATGATAATAACAAAAAGCTACCTCCTTTTGAATAGGTTCTTCTCTTCATATGGTCGATCCTTTTCATGAGGATATAAAATGAAATAAGAAATATGTGGAGAGAATGAGAATTGAATAAGAGAGGTGTGAGAAATAAAAAGAAGTATCATATATATACACCATGTGTAATGGGTGTTGAGTAGTGGAGAGATATGTGAAGAATAAATAAGAGGAAGGAAGGAGTGTGGAGATTAGAATATCTATCATATAAACACTGACACATTTGTATGAAGAAAATAAAGAAGGAAAATTTGTATGAAGAAAATATAGAAGGCATATTTGTATAAAGAGAATATATAAGGCAGATTTTGTGAAGAAGTTTATATGAATGTCATTCATTGAAGATATATGAGATTGAGATTCTTATAAAGAGGATTAAGTTGTCCATCATTTGTTGAAGAAGCAAAATTGTGAAGGTGATATCATATTGGAGAGGTTGGTGCCTCATACCAAAGAGATTGGAGTCTCTTGCTGAGTTGGTGCTTAGTGATGGGGATTGGTGTCTCCAGTAGGTTGGTGCCTACAAATTAAAGATATTGGTGTCTCTTATTGAGTTGGTGCTCAGTTGTGGGGATTGGTGTCTCTAGTGGGTTGGTGCCTACAAATTATACAAGAAGGGATTGGTGTTTCCAGTGGGTTGGTGCTCACAAATTGTATAAGAGGGGATTAGTGTCTCCTGTAGGTTGGTGCCTACAAAGATTGTAAGAAGTTTCATATAAGCAATATTTTGTCATGGTTTTCTCTCATAAGGGTTTCCACGGAAATTGTGCGTTTGTAATGTCCCCATTTTCGTAGCTTTCTTAGTGTGATTTCTTAGCCTTATTCTCCGAAGGCTAAGTGGTGAAATAAGGAGAAATTAATTATTTATTAAGTGATCAAATAAATTAAAATTAAAATGTGACTTTATAATTAATTAATTTAATTAAAGTGACTAAATAAAATATTATTTCATCGAGTCACTTAAATAAAAATTAAAAGGGGAATATATCTTTTATCCCACATTGGCAAGGAAAGTGTTTGAGCTCTCACAAGAAAGTATAAAAAGATATTAAGGGCTCATTTGTAACCATCCAGAGAATTTGATATTGATTTGATATGTCCATTGTGGAGCCTAGGGTTTTTGCAGTTTCATCTATTAATCTTTGGAAACGAAAACTTCCATTGATTGCATAACTGAGGTGGTGAAATATCCTCCGAAGGGTTGCTGATTGGAGAGGATAAATCAGTCCTTTCACTTGTGCTAAAATTGTGGCCAAAGGCCAATTTTTGTGTTGGTTGGATTGAGGAGTTGTTGCATATCAGCTGTAGTTATCAATGGAGGTCACTTGCATCGATTGGTAGCATATAAGACATCAATTTTGGAGGAAGATAGAAGTCTGATTACAGAGAACAGTGGTCTGATATAATTTCCAGTCTCATATCTGCAGACTTGAAAGGGCATGATTTCATTCTTGAAGACTTGGGATTGCATCGATTTCCTTCTAGGACCTTGGCGCACCATTCCTTGAGATTTATAAATGATATTTGGAGCTTATGGTGGACGAAAGGAGCTGCTCATAATTTATTTCAAGCAAACTGGTCCAGAACAGGGGCGCCACATATAGGTGGTCGATTTTGTCATTTGGATTGTCTTCTTCATCATCAAGGATTGCTATCAAGTCTTCAGCTCATCTACGATTTTTGTATCAGGTTCCTCTAGTCATTTTCTACATAGATATTGCATTCTAGTAGTGTCATCATGGCAGTCATTTGTACTCAGAAATTGTAGGAGTTGCATATGTTGTAATGCCAAGAGTCTTGGCCTTTAATAGCTACATTGTACTAGATTTCATTTCATAATAAGGAGCTATAAGTTGCAGATTGAATATTTGTTTTATTGAGCAAAGTTTGCATCTTTATAATCAGCATATTAGAATGCATGCCAAGTGTTTGTAAAAATGTCACTTGGCTATAGGTGCATAATTCCTATGTAGATGTTCATGTATTTGCATTCTAAAAGACAAAAGAATTGCATTATCATTCTAGATCATTGCCTAGATATTGAAGAGTTGTTTTGCAAGCAATTAAACTTATTTGTAAGCCCATTTGAAGACAAGCAACAAACTGAAAACTCAGAAACAGCTTGTTAAGGGGTTGCAAGTGAAGTGTTTGACATAATTCCTTGAGGCAAACTTAGGCCAGATTTGAAGGGAATTTTTTAGAGTGGTTTAAGAAGTGTAAACATTGACATTTTGGTCTATTCCTTCTCCTTTAGGTGAAAAATCCTAAAGTGTTAGAAGGCTATAGTAACCACGATCTTTGTTTTTCATTTTGGTAACCCTTAAGATATTCCTTGAGAGCAAAAAATTAGATCAGAAGTAGCAAGGGATATTACAGTGGTATCAGAGCCTTGATCCTGCCATCCTGGAGGGATTAAAGATCACATGAGAGGTCATCATAGATATTACACTCGAAGAAGAGCAGAACAAGAAGAGAATTGGCAAGATAATCTATTTGAGGACACACCATTAGAAGAAATGGGTGATAGGGCAGAAGATGGTCCACCAAGAAATGAGAGGATCAATAAGGAGGTTCAAAATGAATCACAGAATAGTAAGGGAAAGGAGTGAGCTAGAGGAGAGAGTCCTGAATCAGAGTTTAGAAGAAGAACTGACAATTTGATGGATATGATGTCCGAACTCTTGGGTATTATGAGACAAACAATTCCGCAGCAGCGAATAATTCAGATAGGTCAGACTAGTGGAACTTCACAGACAAAGCAGCCATCAGTCCAAGAGAATTTGTCATCTAGTATGTCAGAGCGTAGCCTGGGCAACCTACTTTCATTCCTAGGGAGACCCCTCCAGTCCAGCAGCCAGAACAACAACCTAAGTTTTAGGCACCCCGTGGCATGTCAGCAGTAGATGTGACCAGACATTATGCCGAATATATGACACTTGCTCCTGAGATTCGGCAGGTCTTGTTTGTTCATGAGTTCTTGGATGTGAAGAAACCAAAAGGAGGAGGTAGGATTGAGCATAGAACACCCTAGCCGCAGCCACCACAACAGAATAGGGATCTCCAGTAGGCTGTAAGCAAGATCACATTGCCTCATTTTGATGGCACCGATAAATGTACAGCTAGTTCATGGGTTCAAAAGCTGGACAACTATTTATATTTGAGGCCTATGCAGGAGGATGAGGCCATCAAATTTGCTACCTTGCATCTGGATGGTGTGGCACACGATTGGTGGTATCATGGTATGTACACTTTGCAACATCATTTGGTTACTACCTATCAGGAGTTTACTGATAGGCTCATTGAGCGCTTTGATAAGGACCCTGAACTTTACTTCCGAGAGCTTGCACAACTGAGACAAGGAGGTAGTTTGGAGACATACAAAAGTGAATTCCAGAGGCTTTCTGTCATGGTGACAGGGATTTCTGAGAGAAGGTTGGTTCTATTGTTCATAGAGGGATTGTATGAGCCCATGAGAGGATGGATCAAAGCTTTTGATCCCCCCACTTTACAAGAGGCTATGCGAAAGGCTTGTAGCATGGATACAACAACACCTCATAGCAAGTTCTCCTATGGTTCATCTTCTTCAAGAGACAACAAATCATTCTCTAAAAAGGACAAACCAAACGTAAAGGAGAAGAGTGCAACACCTTTGGATCGAGATACCCTTAATGATTTAAGGAAGAAGAAGCTTTGTTTCTATTGTAAGGGACCCTACGATGCGAATCATGATTGTCCTTTAAGACCCAAGGGCAAAGCTAATAGGGTTATGTGGGTAGTTTATGAGGATTCCGAGTCTGAGAAATCATACCAACAATCTGATTCAGAGGATTCAGGTGCTGATCATGATGAAGAGAAGCCCGAAAGTGAGGAAGAACATGAAAGGGGAGCAGGGTTACAAGATGCACACATCACCAGTATCCAGCAGGAGGGATCATTTAGGATGCGCGGGGTTCTAGCAGGGCAAAAAATCATCACTCTTCTCGACACAGGAGCTGCATACAATTTTATTGATGCCAGATTGGTTGAGAGGCGTGGAATCAAGACAAAAAAATTCGAGGGGATAAGAGTTAAGGTTGCAGATGGGTACACTCTCAAATGCGATAGGATGATCCCAAATTTACCTATGTGCTTGAACAATTATGAGTTCAAGACGGATTTTTATGTAGTGAATATGGGGCATACAGATATGGTTCTTGGCATGAGATGGTTGCATGACATTGGGAAATTTACCCTTGACCTCAGAGAGATGGAGATGAGATTTCAGGTAGATGGGAAAACTCATACTCTTAAGGCTATCTAGGATTCTAGTTGCAGGATGATCTCATTTAGGAGGATGGTGAGGCTTATGAGACATGCTATGGTTGAGTGGGCAGGTGAATGTGTGTTGATGCCTACGCAAGGGGAACATCAGAAGCCAGATTACCATTCAGACATTCAGGAGTTGAGAATTAAGCATACAAAGGTGTTTAGCGATATTCCACCCGGTAGACCACCAGATAGAGGGATTGAGCATATCATTAAATTGGAGGAGGGCACCAAGCCCGTGATAGTCACTCCTTACAGGCATCCCAAGTGGCTTAAGGACGAGATAGAGAAGACAATAAAAGAGTTGCTTGCTATGGGACACATTAGACCTAGTAAGTCACCTTTTGCTTCATTTGTGGTTTTGGTCAAAAAGAAGGATGGTACTTTGTGGATGTGTATAGACTACAGGCTATTGAATAAGAGGACTATCAAGAATAGATATCCCATACCCATAATTGATTAGTTGATAGACGAGTTACATGGTGCCCGATATTTTTCAAAGATCGACTTGCGATCAAGGTATCATCAGATTCGGGTCAGGGAGCAGAACATTGAGAAGACAACTTTCAAGTGTCATTATGGGAATTTTGAGTTTGTGGTTATGCCATTTGGGCTAACCAATGCACTTGCGACATTTCAGTCCACGATGAATAGAGTCTTCCATTCACAGCTGAGGCGGTTTGTGCTAGTATTCTTCGATGATATCTTGGTTTACAACAAAACATGGGAGGATCACATTGCTCATCTTGACACAGTTTTGGGTATTCTTGGTGAGGAGTCCTTGTACGCCAAGGAATCCAAGTGTGACTTGGGAATGACAGAGTTATTATACTTAGGCCACATCATTAGTGCAGATGGGGTACGTATGGATCCTGACAAGGTCAGGGCAATCGTTGAGTGGCCTACACCAGAAAATCTTACTCAACTTAGAGGGTTCTTGGGGCTATGTGGCTTCTACCGCAGATTTGTAAAAGGGTATTCATGGCATGCGGCACCACTCACAAATTTGTCCAAGAAAGGGGCATTTGTTTGGACTCTAGAGGCACAGGATTGCTTTGAGATGTTCAAATTGCTCATGACTACTTGCCCAGTACTTGCATTGCCAAATTTTTCTAAACCCTTTGAGCTACAGTGTGATGCTTCAGGTGAGGGGATAGGTGCAGTCCTTATGTAGGAAAAACATTCGATTGCTTTTGAGAGTCGAAAGTTGCGTGGTCCAGAGAGGGGTTACAACATATATGATAAGGAGATGTTGGCCATTATGCATGCATTGGCCAAGTTCAAGCAGTATTTGGTGGGCAGTAAATTTGTAGTTAAGACAAACCATAACAGCTTGAGACACTTCCTTGGACAGTGGGACCTTAATGATCGTCAGTAGAAGTGGGTGAGCAAGCTGCAATCATATGACTTTGACATTGCCTTTGTCAAAGGGACACAAAATGTAGTTGTTGATGCTTTATCTCGTCGCCCACACTTGATCTCCATGGCTGGGATTGCAGAGGATTGGAGGCACTTGATAGTGGCAGAGTATGCCAAGGACAGTTGGGCTTCAGGACTTGTTGAGGGTTCAGTGTAGGATGACAGATACACGATTGTAAATGATCTTATCATTTACAAGGGAAGAATTTATTTGACCCCAAGATCGGAGATGAAGAACACAATATTGAGGACCTTTCATGATACTCCCATGGCAGGACATCCCAGATATTTCAAGACTTACAAACAGATATAGGAGAGATTTTCCTGGAAGGGCCTTAAATCTGATGTTCTTCGATATGTCAGGGAGTGTCCTGTTTGTCAGTAGAATAAACGAGAGCACACATACCCTGCAGGCTTACTACAACCACTTCTGATTCCTGATAGGAAGTGGGAGAGTTTGTCGATGGATTTCATTACTGGTTTGCCAAGAGCCTAGGGTCGGGATTATATCTATGTGGTTGTGGATCGTTTGACTAAGTATGCTCACTTCTTTCCGATCACAACTACATATTCAACTACACAGGTAGTAGAGCTGTTTTTCCATGAGGTATTTAGGTTGCATAGGTTGCCTCAGAGCATTGTTAGTGATAGGGATAGTAGGTTTATGAGTCATTTTTGGTAGGAGCTATTCAGGCTATGTGGGACTGAGCTCACTCCGAGTACTAGTTACCACCCGTAGACAGATGGACAGAAAAAAGATAGTGAAGAAATGGGTGGAGGGATACCTCAAAAATTACATAGCGGGGCAGCAGAAGGGTTGGGTTAAGTGGTTATATCTTTGTGAGTATTGCTACAATACCACTTACCATCTCTCGATTCAGATAACACCATTTATGGCTTTGTACGGGTATGATGCGTTGAGCTTTCTGGATTTATTATTGGGTGACAACAGAGTGCCTAGTGTTGGGGATTTATTGCAGGAAAACTAGGACATCATGAGAGCTCTACGTGAGAACATACAGAAGGCACAAAACCAACAGAAACAGTATGTAGATCAGAAGAGAGTTGAGCGCTCATTTGAGGTTGGAGATATGGTGTACTTGATGTTGCAGCCTTACAGACAGTCCTCTCTTAAGAGGAGTGGTGCCGAGAAACTCAAGCCATGTTACTATGGACCATTCAGGATTATTAGGAGAGTGGGAGAGGTGGCTTACGAGTTGGAGTTGCCGGCGGATAGCAGGGTACATAATGTTTTTCATATGTCGCGCCTCAAGAAGGCGTTAGGACATTGTGTTGTTCCTTCCGCAACTTTACCACCCTTGGGTGACGAGGGGAAGTTGATTTTGGTGCCCGAGGCTATTTTGGATGTTAGGGAGAGATAGTTGCGGAGGCGGGTTATCAGAGAATATTTGATCAAATGGAGGGACTTACCAGTTGAAGATGCTACATGGGAAAGTGAGGAGATCTTATAGTATCCTGAGTTCAAATTGCTTGGGGACAAGCAATTTCAGGAGGGGCGGACTGTAATATCTCCATTTTCATAGCTTTCTCAGTGTGATTTCTTAGCCTTATTCTCCGAAGGCTAAGCGGTGAAATAAGGAGAAATTAATTAAATTAATTATTTATTAAGTGATCAAATAAATTAAAATTAAAATGTGACTTTATAATTAATTAATTTAATTAAAGTGACTAAATAAAATATTATTTCATAGAGTCACTTAAATAAAAATTAAAAGGGGAATATATCTTTTATCCCACATTGGCAAGGAAAGTGTTTGAGCTCTCACAAGAAAGTATAAAAAGATATCAAGGGCTCATTTGTAACCATCCAGAGAATTTGATATTGATTTGATATGTCCATTGTGGAGCCTAGGGTTTTTGCAGTTTCATCTATTAATCTTTGGAAACGAAAACTTCCATTGATTGCATAACTGAGGTGGTGAAATATCCTCCGAAGGGTTGCTGATTGGAGAGGATAAATCAGTCCTTTCACTTGTGCTAAAATTGTGGCCAAAGGCTAATTTTTGTGTTGGTTGGATTGAGGAGTTGTTGCATATCAGCTGTAGTTATCAGTGGAGGTCACTTGCATCGATTGGTAGCATAGAAGACATCAATTTTGGAGGAAGATAGAAGTCTGATTACAGGGAACAATGGTCTGATATAATTTCCAGTCTCATATCTGCAGACTTGAAAGGGCACGATTTCATTCTTGAAGACTTGGGATTGCATCGATTTCCTTCTAGGACCTTGGCGCACCATTCCTTGAGATTTATAAATGATATTTGGAGCTTATGGTGGACGAAAGGAGCTGCTCATAATTTATTTCAAGCAAACTGGTCCAGAACAGGGGCGCCACATATAGGAGGTCGATTTTATCATTTTGGATTGTCT
This sequence comes from Sequoia sempervirens, assembly GCA_007258455.2. NCBI lineage: Eukaryota > Viridiplantae > Streptophyta > Pinopsida > Cupressales > Cupressaceae > Sequoia > Sequoia sempervirens. The sequence goes on from VDFB02383954.1 coordinate 10,195, forward strand.
TCTTCATCAACAAGGATTGCTATCAAGTCTTCAGCTCATCTACGATTTTTGTATCAGGTTCCTCTAGTCATTTTCTACATAGATATTGCATTCTAGTATTGTTATCATGGCAGTCATTTGTACTCATAAATTGTAGGAGTTGCATATGTTGTAATGCCAAGAGTCTTGGCCTTTAATAGCTACATTGTACTAGATTTCATTTCATAATAAGGAGCTATAAGTTGCAGATTGAATATTTGTTTTATTGAGCAAAGTTTGCATCTTTATAATCAGCATATTAGAATGCATGCCAAGTGTTTGTAAAAATGTCACTTGGCTGTAGGTGCATAATTCCTATGTAGATGTTCATGTATTTGCATTCTAAAAGACAAGAATTGCATTATCATTCTAGATCATTGCCTAGATATTGAAGAGTTGTTTTGCAAGCAATTAAACTTATTTGTAAGCCCATTTGAAGACAAGCAACAAACTGAAAACTCAGAAACAGCTACTTAAGGGGTTGCAAGTGAAGTGTTTGACATAATTCCTTGGGGAAAACTTAGGCCAGATTTGAAAGGAATTTTCTAGAGTGGTTTAAGAAGTGTAAACATTGACATTTTGGTCTATTCCTTCTCCTTTAGGTGAAAAATCCTAAAGTGTTAGAAGGCTATAATAACCAAGATCTTTGTTTTGCATTTTGGTAACCCTTAAGATATTCCTTGAGAGCAAAAAATTAGATTAGAAGTAGCAAGGAATATTGCAGCGTTCCTCTTTTGTAGCAAAATTGTTAGATCTTCTGTGAATGATATTGTGCAATTATACAGATTCACGCCTTCTCCCCTCTCTCAATATAAGTGTGTGCTCATCATTATTAAGATCTTCCAAAGCTTGCTACAAACATAAGCCATTTTTTATTTTGATTCACTTCGTCACTCAATTTGAAATATCAAAAGAGACTATCTCAAGAGTCCTTCATGGACGTGAGTCCTCTTATTGATTTAGGATTTATCAAACTCTTGGGTTTAGAATTTGTTGTACCCAAAATAAATTTTTTGGCATTCTGTATAAATTGAGCTAAATCTTGTTAAAATGCCATGTTAAGTCAGTTTTAGGTCAAACCAATCATAGAATCTTGGTGGGTTTCTGTCAAGGAACACATGTGCAAAATTCTGAAAATTTGTAAATTAGGGTTTTTCGCCCCTATTTTCAGGGAAATCCCCGAAAATAGGACCTTCCCAGAAATGATTGAAAATGATTTTTGATAGGATTAAAAAGCTTCACAACCACATTGGTCAAGTCAGAATCATCAAAAGACATGTTTTACTCTGGTGGGTCTATTTCTATTTTTCGGGAACAAAGTTAGAACCTCTGCAGCCATTAATGGCAGATTGGCCAGTACCAGGTGCTGAAAGCTAAGCTTCAAAAGCTTCAACGACACAACCATGGCGGAAAAGGTAAAAAATGATGCTGTTTGATGAAGGAGATTCCTGAAAGTGAAAAAGGTCAAAATTTGACTAACTCTGGAAACGTTACGAAGGAGAAAACTCAAAATGCTGAAAAGAGCCTTTTTCAAGCTGGGGCGCCCATGATCTTTGAGGGTCAAATGCAGTCAGTAAGATCATCCAAAGCAGTCATTCTTGACGTTTGATTGCTGGCTCGACAGTGAAACAAACATCTAGATCATCCGATGAATAGATCACAAGCAGCTGCTGACAAAGCAAAAAGAGGCAGTTGAGGAAATGTCAGGAAACCACAGTTAACGGCGAAGTTCTAAGAAAAAAGAGCCTTTCCAAAAGAAAGGCGCCCTTCTTTCTTGACCTCCAGATGCTGATAAATGACAAAAGGCTTCCCAGGATAACCTTCTCAGCCCAAGTAGATCTCGGAAACGCAACTGCAAGCACCAACATCTGACAGAGCATTCAACGGATAATCCAGATCAAAGTAGGCAACTTTTCAGACGAAGATGATCAAGCCAAAAGGTAAAAGCGCCCTTTTCAAGGAGGGGCGCCCTTGAATAAAGGAACCCTAAAATAAGATCCAGGTTTTCTGAAGTCAGTCATTCTTGGCAGAACAAAGCTGGGTACCTGATGAGACATCAAACGAAATCATCTGACTCTCCGATCAACGAGAAATCCAGATCAAAGCACGAGAGGTCATTTCAAAAGGCTGAAGAACGAGGTTTGAAAATTCACCAAGGCATTAGCAAAGGCGCCTTTTCTTGGAAAAGGCGCCCATCCTTTTGAAGCCCTAAACTCAGCTTTTCATCATCATGTCTCTCAGGCACTTCTTTTCAGTTTGGATCCAGCTCCGCAGTGAATGTGTTCGCAACATCTCAGGATCAACAAACAACGCTAGATTCAGGATCAAAAAGAGGGCTTTCAGGAGAGAAAATATTTAAAAACTTGCAAGAAACCAAAAGGGACGCCTAGAAGAAGTCAAAGGTCAATTTGTTGACTAAAGTCAAGAGTTTTTGAGTTAAAGTTGGCTAAAAGGCTCCATGATCGGTGGAAATCACCTTTTTAACTTTAGATCAAGCCAAAATCACCTTTTGAGCTTGAGTTAGGTCCCCAAACTTGTGGATCTGAAGCTTAAACATATATATTTTAGGTGAAGGCGTCCCATTTCATTATTTCATTGCAGGATAAAAGATCAAGAACAGCCACAAGCTCTCAAGGACGCCATTGATAGATTTGAACAAGGTTTTCATCCGTTCTTCAATTTTTCTTGCAGATCTGAAGCAGAAGAGGATTGCTATTTTAAGGATTGGACCCAAAGATAGATTTTTCAGGGAATCAGATAAAACTTCCAATCCATCTTCTGTCTATTTCCTCTCTTCTCGTCTTAGGTTTTCTTGCATTTGACAGAAAAAGCAACAGGCTACATCAGATCAGATCAATTGGGTAGATTCAGCATTATTTTCCAGAGAAACACATCTCGACAAATTTTCCAAAATCAGCAAACTTGTTGCCGCTATTTTTGGGGGTTTTTCCGAAAAAGTTTCAGAATCCAAATTCTAAGGAATTGGGTTTGTTCAGCATTGAAGCACGAACAAAACCCATGTGCCAGATTTTTCCGGAAAAATACTTCTCGGTGAGGCGCTATTTTCAAGGGTTTCCGAAAATCATCTGAACAAGGTCAAGATTACAGTCAATCTTTAAGTTTTTCAAGATGCAGTACTCCCAGGTACAATACGAGACTAAGACGGTCTTACTCCATGATTACTTGAAAACAGTTGACACAAATTTACACCAAGTAAATCCAATGGTTGATTTGGAGGAGCAGCTAGAAGGCATGAATCAAATCACATTGCAGAATATTGAAGAATCCGGGTTGCTGCAGGCCGCATCAATTCCCATCACACTTCAAAGCGTAGAGCTTGTAATCGCTTGTATCAAGCATTACAATCCTACCACCAGAGAAATAAAAGCAGCAGATGGAAGAATTGTTTGCAGTCTAAAGCCTCAGGATATCGAACGGTGTTTTGATATTCCATCATGTCCTAACAACAAAGTCATATCAGTGACGGAATGTGAGAGGGCATTTGAGATAGCTAAGGACAAATGTCAAAAGGTTATGGCTGAAAAATGGCTAAAAGTGACAAAGGCAAGCTTGCCTAAGTTGTTGGGACGAGGAGAATGTAAAGATGAGTACGTAGTGTTAATCACTCTACTCAATAGAATCACTGGAGAAGAAGATGGTCGTCAATTCCAACCATGGATGTACTATATCATTGCAAAAATCATTGGCAGGAGGGAATATTATGACTGGGCCACTTTGATTAGTGACACACTCCACCGACAAATCACTGGGTATCTGGAAGCTCATAGGTTCCACATGTGCTCTTACCTGGTATACTTGATCGCCTTCCAAGGTGAATTCAGGGTATTGAACAATGTAGGAACCTTAGGTGTGCAGAAGGTTCACGAACATTTCACACGTCTTGAGTTTACTCAAGCGGAAAGGCACTTCAAGAAAATAAGTGATCACTTCACTATGCACCACGATGCAGTAATTAGCCATGAGATCTGCGTCGTATTTCATAAACGACCCGGAGAAGCAATGGCAGATTGGGCAGATTGGTTCATCCAATTTCCTACGTTCTCCTACATACGCGTGTATGGCTACATTAGCCACCCCGCCATGCTACCAAGATACCCTTCAGATAGGGTAGTCTTCATGGAATTCCTGAGACAGTTGTCCGAGGTTCATGTCTACTTGCGCTTGAAGAGGAAGACAACTGTTAACTTTCCTGTTGAAATGGGACTATATAGATGTGGATTCGCGGCAGATGCTAAGATGATGAGTCAGGAAACAGCGAGGTTTAACCTCAAGTATCTCATTGATAGAAGATCCTATGATCCCAGAGGACTCTATGCAGCACACCTCGAGCAACACTCGTCACATAAGTCTTCTATGGAAGATTATTGGGTAAATTGTAAAGACGAGTATGAAGTGCGAAGAAGGAACTACAGTAGATTCAGACTCCCACAAATTGCTGATTTTGTAATACGTGGAGACATTGAGGCGTCTCTGATGAAGGGAAGTCATTCTCCCTCATTCTTCGCAGATTCAGTTGACTCCCAACGCTCGAGTGGATTGGTATGCCAAAGGAACGCATCTATAGAGAAGGTAGAGTGGTTAGAGATAGCCAACTCTATCGGCCGGCAAAAGAAATCAAGGAAGGTGATACCTCCGCGAGACGAGCCGCCAGTTTGGAGTCCACCACCACCTTCCACTTCAAGAAGAGGGAAACCTAGGCAAGAAACAATGGTGCAATCCTCCACGAGGGATGAGGATGTCAAAGCCTAGAACACGGGGAAGGACACATGGAGAGAAGCCACACATAGTCACGAAATAATCGAGGTGCTGCTGAGGAACAAGAGTAAAGGCGCTACCCTTGATTGAGATTATCACTTGGAGGAACCCGACTGGCGTGGTTGTTGAAGAACGGTGGGTGACCAATGGCAGAGCAACAATAGTAAGCGGCCAGTGGCAGTTACTGTAAGGCGAAACCACCAATATCCGCGTTATCCTTGGTGGACACAGAGTCCTCATGGAGCTTGGATTCACCATAGGGAGACATTTGCCAGCTTGATCCTCCGCACATCTAGCATTCAAAGGAGCCTCATGTCCCTCCTAGCGAGGATTAGCCCGAGATTCTATTGGCTTGAAGCCTAGGAAGAAGAGGGAAAACCCTGCATTATGAACTTGACTTTTAGAGATTGACCACATCCCACAGAACCGCATTAGAAACTGAAAGGGTTGAAGAGAACAAGTTCACATAGAAGGAGATACAGAATGTAGAGGATCATCATAGAGGCTGCCCACCCGGTGAAAACTACCACGAGGTTCAAGTAGAAGACTATACTTTGTCTCAACTTAACCTCAGGAAGACTACACGACAGGTAGAGGCAGACCTTCTTGGAATAGCTTCGGTGAGCGCACAAGAAAGGATGGCTAAGGATGGTAAAGAAAAGGCAGCCTTAAAGGCTGAAAATCAAAAACTGAGGTCATACATAACTAGCTTGATACATGGCACACCAAAAGTCTCAGCCCTACCAGCAGGACTACTAGATCTCCCCGCCGAACAAAATCATCGGCAATTGTTAACATTTGGTAAACACTTGAGAGATCAAGTGGAAGAGTTTGTTCTCAAGGGTAGATATATACTGGCAAACCTATACCAGTTACGGGATAGAGCACATGGACTTCGTGCGGAGATCCAGCAATCAGAACAAAGGATTGCAGAAAAGAGGCTTGAAGACGAAAGCACAATTGCAAATTTGCAATTGGCATATCAATCAGTATACTTTGAGGAAAACAAGCAACATCTCTTTGCTTGGAAGGAACAATTGGCGTACAAGGTGAAAGCCTATGACGCTCATTCAGTAGAGTTGATTGATTACAGACGGGTGGTTGCCACTATTATCAACTTCGCAAGAATGTTGGTGATATCCTTCCCTTGCATGGAATATCAGCGTGAGGGAGGAGAATACATCGAGATGGTCGTTGTACAGAACCAGTTCAGGGATGTCATCCGCAGTACCTTTATTGATGATCCAAATGGTTGCAAGCTGGCTAAGGTAGCAACTTTATCAACCAAGTTTGAAGAGGCAGCATCTCAGTGTATTGACTTCGGAAATCAACTCACAATGGGTGAGATCATGCTACGATGCCACGTCATCATCCTACAGAGCATTAGCTCCCCAGAAGCTGATGAAGTCAATCAATGGATAGAGACACTGCTGATTAATGGCGAACTATAAATGCACCAAAGAAGGACGCCATACACCCTCCAAGTGGCATTTATGAGACTGGAGTTTGACTTGATGCTTCTTTCCAAGTCAACTCAAGATGCTATTAAATGTAGTTGGAGTTAACTTGATGCTTCTTTCCAAGTTTAACTCCACTTTCCTTAAATCATGCATTGTAAGATCCCACTGATTAAGGATGTCTAATTGGCTTCCATGATTTGTGGATCTTAGATCTCCACTAAATGTGGATGTCTATTTTGGAGGGATACTTTACATTAAAGTTCACCTTTAGTTTACTTTTAGTCAACTGAAGTAGTTTCCAGTTGACTCTTTGTTGACTTTCAGTTAATTGAAGTAGTTTTCGATTAGCTGCTTGTTCCCCAACAGGAATAAATCTTGCTAATTGATTGGCAAAAACTCATTGTTAACTCAAGGAGATTTTGGGGTTGCCCACTCCTTCGAGTTCTATAAATAAGAGCCTTGGGCTCATTATTTGTTGAACTTTTACTTGCTATGCAAAATTGCTCATACATTATTTATATGACTTTGAAAGCGGATATTTGTTCACTCTTGGATGAGGGATTAAGTTGGTCGATTGTAATTGTGCATGATTTCGTGCCTTTGCTTTCCCAACCTTTGTAATTCGTTGATGAAGCTTTGAAGGAGAATATCAGAAGGCGCTTGCATTTTGGTCAATCTTTTTGAGTTGTGTCCACGTCTTGTGTTTAATAGCTCGTTGTTTCATTTCCCTCCTCGGATAGGAGTCCCTCCTCCTTGGACATTTGTTATTGACAAGTTATCGTTTGTTGTTGTTTAATGTGTGGTCTTCCAAGCTATACTTCGGATAGGAGTCCCTCCTCCTTAGCAAGCTCGTTGGCCAAGGCATCGTAAAATTGTTGTTTCTTGTGAACTATTTCCTAGCCCATACCTCGGATAGGAGTCCCTCCTCCTTGGCAGGTCTCAGATCTAGTTTACCGTATAGAGTGTTTGCTTGTACCAACCTTATCTTGGTGTATACCCGAGAGTTCAGAGCCTCGGTCATATTCTCGGGAGACGGCGAATTCAGGTGATCCAACCAACCCATTTCCGCTCCTTTACCCTCATGCTCTGTTTACCTTGAAGGTATTGGATAGATAAAAGCTAGATTAATTAAGTAGTTGAGATCTCACGAAACTAGAGAAAAAGCAGCTCTGTGCATTGTGTTTGTGCACCCTTGTGTCCTAGCAGCTGGTATAAAAGATAGAACTTTAGTTTGTTTCCTTCCCTTCATTGCTCAGTGAGAGGGACTTCCTCTTTAAATATGAAGAAGTGTTGAAAAACATTTGAAATAGCTGAACGTTTACAATCAGCACTCCAGAGGTGCTAATTTAAACGCCAACAGAATTCAAGAGTAAATATTTTTGAGGGCCTAGCAAACATGATTTCCTACATAACATTTGATTGAATTTTTGTTTTGGTTCCAAATTAGCAAGGGGCTACTGTTTTCTCTTTTGTCAAGGGAGGTGTGTCAACTTGGATCGAATCTAAGGGATCTATAATTTATAATTTGTCCAACTAATTGATAGATAGGATTTACAGTGTCTCTATATTGAACTACATGTAATGATATTAGAGTTGGGTCCTGAAGTAGAGTTTGATCCATTCAGCACCTGCAACAAGGACATATGACTTCTTAGGAGCTTGGTCTAATCTATTTTGGATTTTGACTACCTAAATGCATTGCTAACAATGAAGACAATACATAGTCTAAATCGAGACTTGCTAGCTAAATTGTGTATTCTAGAATGGAGACTTATCAAAATCACTAGAAGTAATTGTGCATTAAATTAATAATTTTAACAATTGCTTTTTTGGAGGTCCTATTTATGGATAGAATATTTGAGGGCCTACTTTTAGGGTGTTTTAGTCAGCTTTTATTTCATCTTTGCTTAGGTTAATTTTGTGCTTTAAAGTGCCTTAATTCCTACTTTTTCAGCAGCTTTATGCATTTTGTTTTTAAGATAGTGCTTTTTGGGATAAATAATTATTATCCTTAATCCTAAAAATTGGGTTTTATAACCTTAAAAATATGTGCTTTGAATACATAATTTCTTAATGATAGTGGACGCTCTGCTCATGCTGTGGAAATTATTGTACAATTTGGTTTTCTTATGTTTTCCATCATTGTGTTTGTAATTTCATTAATTGAATTGAAAGTGGATAATAGCACAAGGATTTTTATCGAGGTAATTTGTCTACCTAGGTCTAAGTTGCCGAATTGGAATTTAGTGTGGGTATGATTTGGTGTGGTGTGGGTGTGACGGGCTCCTCCCGTCGGGATTCTATGTTTGTGCCAAGGCATGTGCGAAGTAGTGGTGGTTCAAGGATATGATGGAAGAGGATATAGATCTCCCTGAAAACTCCTTAAATTGCCTGGCCTCCGGCGGTGTGTCTAAACAACCCATCAAATCTTTCAGGGACATCATTGCGGGCAGCTTCCTCAGGGTGCGAAATTTGTGGCCGATTTAGTGAATCTTTTGTTGGAAGATGGAGATGAGGGACAAGGTAAGAAATCCTCGTCTCCCCTCTTGAAGTCTGTCTTGGTTCCGAATGAGGCATTAGATAATGCTATTTTTGAGGAAGATGTAAAACTTTCAAAAACTGCAATTTTCTTTGCAGCCATGGATCTTGATAGGGTCCCAGCTAGGAAGTATATGGATGAATGGTTCAAAAATGTTTGGGAAAAGAAATTAGGGTTTCATTTCTACTATTGTCGAATGGTTCAAAAAGGCTTATTTGTGGTGTTTTTTAATAACCCTAAATCTCAACAAGAAATTGTCAATAAGGAATTCTGGAGTGTTGGGAGATTAACATTTTGAGCCCTGGCATGGCGTCCAGAGGCGTTGGAAGAGGAGGTGTTGGCCTTGTCCAGCCCCTGATGGTTGGTTATTAAACACGTTCCCCCTCGACTCTGGAAATTTGTTCCTTTGATGCTCGAGCCATATGGCAAAGTTTTGAGAACTGATGAGACTAAGTTTCCTCTACCCCATTCAGATATGCGGGTTGTTGTCTCCTTAACCCCGAGAATGGATCTTCCGCAGATCCTTGAAATTAAACTTAAATCTGGAATCATAACCTGTGCTTTGGAAACCCTCAGTGGTCTTAATGCTTGCTATCTCTGTCATAGAGAGGGGCATATTAGAAGGAACTATCTGCTAATAAAGAATAAGAATAACAAAACTTTTGCCTATGGCAGCAACAATGTTAATAAACAACCCTCACCAGAGTATGGAAGGGATGAAAATTATTCGGGGAGGACTGAGGATTGCAGCCTCTCCCCGAGGACTAATAACCAAAATAAAAAAGGCACTTTTTCAAAAGAGGACACCACTCGGAATAAAGAAAGCATAACTTCTCTAACTTAGGAATTGAACACATCTATGGCTAATAATTTCACAGGGGAGATGGACACTAACAATAGTATGGAATATATTTCACCTTCCCGTCAAAATGAATTAAAAGAACCTCCTAACAATGGAAAAATTAATGCGCAGCAATTGGCATTACAGAAAATTATGCAAATGAAGCAGCCTGAAGAAAGCAATACTAACTCGGTAAAAGAGATCTACTCATTTAATGATAAATGTTTCAGAGAAATGGATATTGCTGGTGCAACTGAGGAAACACAAACTATGGGCTATCATGAGAATGTAGGGGACCTAATCCCTGAAAACCTAGAGGTATGCCCCACTCAACTTATTGATAACCCAGAGTCCTTGAACTTTGGCAGAGAGACTAACAAGGTTGAGTTATCCCAGCCTGTAGGGTCTGAGATAGATTCAAGACCAAAGTTGGATTGCAACACCATTGCTTTGGTAACTGTGAATGAAAAGGAGGATGAAACTCAGATTCCAAATCTGGCACTGGCAACTATTAACTCCCTTGATGGGGTGATCAGTTCGGATGGGTTTGCCTCCCAGTCGGGCATGGATTTTGTAGATGACCTAGGGATTCTCTCTACTAGGGAAACCATAGGTGGGGAAGGAGTTCTTATTGAGGTGCTAGTTAAAAAAACTAGGAGGTGGAGAAAAAAGAAAGGATTGGATGGTACAAAGATGCAGGAGGAGAGGGAGAGTAATCACCTTTTGAAATATAAAAGAAAGAAACTTAGTGGGGTGATCCTTCCACCCAATACAAAAAGAATTGAGGCAGAAAATAAACTACCTAAATGTTTTGATAACTCTAGGTGTGATAAAGGCCCCTTAATTAATGAACAAAAGGATGGAAGTTAACTGTCTTTCTTGGAATGTTAGGGGTCTTGAGACCCCTATAGAAAACATATGGTCAGGAGACTAGTTGCTCAAAAAAATGAGAAAGATTTTGTGTTGTTGCAAGAAGTCAAATCTATTGGCTTTGCCTTGGAGACTAGCCTGAAGGTAATCTGGAAGGATGCTTCCCAACTTGTTACCAAACATGAAAAAGGTAAGGGAGGGGCTGTTATTCTAATGGCCAACAACTGGAATCAATATGTGGTAAGCTCTGGAGTTTCTTTATTAGTGGACAGTTCCTTCTAATATGCCCCTCTCTATGACAGAGATAACAAGCATTAAGACCACTGAGGGTTTCCAAAGCACAGGTTATGATTCTAGATTTAAGTTTAATTTCAAGGATCTGCAGAAGATCCATTCCCAGGGTTAAGGAGACCAAAACCCATGCATCCGAATGGGGTAGAGGAGACTTAGTCTCATCAGTTCTCAAAACTTTGCCATATGGCTCGAGCATCAAAGGAACAAATTTCCAGAGTCGAGGGGGAACGTGTTTAATAACCAACCATCAGGGGTTGGAAAAGGCCAACACCTCCTCTTCCAACGTCTCTGAACGCCATGCCAGGCTCGAAATGTTAATCTCCCAACACTCCAGAATTCCTTATTAACATTTTCTTGTTGAGATTTAGGGTTATTAAATAAACCACAAATAAGCCTTTTTGAACCATTCGACAATAGTAGAAATGAAACCCTAATTTATTTTCCGAAACATTTTTGAACCATTCATCCATATACTTCCTAGCTGGGACCCTATCAGGATCCACAACCGCAAAGATAATTGTAGTTTTTGAAAGTTTTACATCTTCCTTAGAAATAGCATTATCTAATGCCTCATTCGGAACCAAGACAAACTTCAAGAGGGGAGACGAGGATTGCTTACCTTGTCCCTCATCTCCATCTTCCAACAACGGATTCACTAAATCGGCCACAAATTTTGCACCCTCAGGAAGCCGCCTGTGCTCGCCCACAACGATGTCCCTAAAAGATTTGATGGGTTGTTTAGACACACCGCCAGAGGCCGGGCAATTTAGGGAGTTTTCGGGGAGATTCGTATCCCCTTCCATCATATCCTTGAACCACCATTGCTTCGCACATGCCTTGGCACAAACACAGAATCCCAACGGGAGGAGCCTGTCACACCCACACCACACCAGATCAGAGCGCAAGATTACACCCTAAAGAAATGTGGTGCTGGATTAGAGATAAGATAGAGAAGAAATTAACAAAGTGGAACAAACAGTATCTCTCTTTTGCTGGGAGATTCCAGATCTGTCAAAAAGTTATGTCCTCTTATAGCATCTACTTTGCCTTTGTGTGGTGTTTTTGCTCCTACCAAATTAATGTCATTCAAAAAAGAATAAGAGAATTTCTATGGTCTGATGGTAAAGGGAAAAGGAAAAAACATTCTGTCAAATGGGAATGGTGCACCATTTCTAAGGTGCGAGGTGGTTTGGGGTTGAAAGATCTGAGGATTCAAGGCATTGCCTTGGCAACCAAATGGGTGATTGGTGCCTTGGATGGTGAGGAACCATGGAAAGTGCTCATCAGATATAACACTGCCAATGTTGTGCCTAAACATGCTAAATTCTGGAAGCTCCTTCCTTTCAGTGATATTCTTAGTTGTGAGTGGCCTATGTCACCTGCAGGATCCAATGTTTTTAGAACCATATGGAAGGCTTGGGAAATTCTGAAAAAGAACCTATCCAACTGCCACTTCACCAAGGGTGATAATAAGGTCATCCTTGCCAATAGATCTATTTGGTGGAATCTGAAGCATAAAGGAAAGCCTTTAGCTCTAATTCAAGGCTGTTCTACTAAAAGTTGGGCTAAAAAAGGGATTCTTTATTTAACGATGTTTTGAAGAATGGAAGGTTGAAGGATTGGAATGGTCTAAGTTCAGAATTTAACATCCCTCAAAGTAACTGGAGAACATACACTGTGCTGAGAGAGGCCTGTGGCCATCTCAAATTTCCAGTTGAAACCAAAAATGATCCTCTCCAATATAAAGAATTTTTGTGGCAAAATGGTAACAAAAGAATGAATGTTAAAGTTAAAGAAATTTATACAATGTTAATTGAACAGGTGGACATAACAGAACACATGAATAAATCCTGGAAAATGAAATTGAACAAAGATCAATGGAAATTTTTTTTCTTGAAAGACTGGTAGAAAGAATTGGAGGCCAAAAAGGCCTACTTCAAATGGCTCTTGATATTACAGAAGGTCCCTTATAAAAGCAAAAGAAATGATATTGATGTCTACTCTTTATGTAGAAAGCTTGAATCATTATCTCATATATTCTTTGATTGCATTTTTGCTAAGGAAATTTGGAATATGTTATGTATATCTCATAATGTTTGGGGGAATAATGGGGGTATATCCCCTAAAAATATACTCTTTATTCAAAAATGCAAAATAAGCAAAACTGGTGCTTTATTCTGGCATATCCTTTCAACTAAAATTTTGTGGGCAATTTGGAAAGCTTGGAATGAAGACCGATTCCAAGGAAGGAGGAGATTGCTTACTGAGTCCTTGTTGGCGTTTAAATTAGCACCTCTGGAGTGCTGATTGTAAACGTTCAGCTATTTCAAATGTTTTGCAACACTTCTTCGTTATTTAAAGAGGAGAAGTCCCTCTCTGCTGGGAGCAATGCGTAAGGAAGGGAAATGTTAACTAAAGTTCCTATCTTTTTATGCTTTAGCGGCAGGACACAAGGGTGCACAAACACAATGCGCCGTAGCTAAGCTTTTTCTCTGGTTTCTGCAGATCTCAACTACGACTAACTAGCTTTTATCTATCCAATACCTTCAAGATAAACAGAGCATGAGGGTAAAGGAGCGGGAATGGGATGGTTGGATCACTTGAATTCGCCGTCTCCTGAGAATATGACCGAGGCTCTGAACTCTCGGGTATACACCGGGATAAGGTTGGTACAAGCAAACACTTTATACGGTAAACTAGATCTGAGACCTGCCAAGGAGGAGGGACTCCTATCCGAGGTATGGGCTAGGAAATAGTTCACGAGAAACAACAAAATTTACGATGCCTTGGCCGACTAGCTTGCTAAGGAGGAGGGACTCCTATCCGAAGTATAGCTTGAAAGTCAATACATTGAACAACATCAAACGATAATCGTCAATAACAAATATCCAAGGAGGAGGGGCTCCTATCCGAGGAGGGAAATGAAACAACAAGCTATTTAGATACAAGACATAGACATAACTCAAATAAGATGATCAAAATGCAAGCGCCTTCTGATATTCTTCTTCAATGCTTCATCAACGAATTACAAAAGTTGGGAAGGCAAAGGCACGAAATCATGCACAGTTACAATCAACCAACGAACTCTCATCCAAGAGTGAACAAGTATCCGCTTTTCAAAGCTGTTGGCAACAATGGCGCAGAAATTTTGCATAGCAAGTAAAAGTTAAACAAATAATGAGCCCAAGGCTCTTATTTATAGAACTCAAAGGAGTGGGTAACCCCAAAATCTCCTTGAGTTAACAATGAGTTCTTGCCAATCAATTAGCAAGATTTATTCCTAAAAAGGGGGAACAGGCAGTTAACTGGAAAACTACTTCAGTTAACTGAAAATCAACAAAGAGTCAACTGGAAATACTTCAGTTGACTGAAAGTAAACTAAAGGTAAACTTTAATGAAAGTATTCCTCCAAAATAGACATCCACATTTAGTGGAGATCTAAGATCCATAAATCATGGAAGTCAAATAGACATCCTTAATCAGTGGGATCTGACAATGCATGATTTAAGGAAAGTGGAGTTAAACTTGGAAAGAAGCATCAAGTTAACTCCAACTACATTTAATATCATCTTGAGTTGACTTGGAAAGAAGCATCAAGTCAAACTCAAGTCTCATGAATGCCGCTTGGAGGGTGTATGGCGTCCTTATTTGGTGCATTTATAGTTCGCCACTAATCAGCAGTGTCTCTATCCATTGATTGACTTCATCAGCTTCTGGGGAATTAATGCTTTGTAGAATGATGACGTGGCGTCGTAGCATGACCTCACCCATTGTGAGCTGATTTCCGAAGTCCAGCCTGCTTGAATCTTGCCTCTACCATTGAAGCTCGATAGCTGGTTCTTCAACAACTCTTTCTTTGGTTCCTCTGTGATAACTTCTGCTGAATCAGGGGCAGCAGTCTCTACTCTCTGTTCTGGGGCAGCAATACCCATGATTATGTCAGGACTATGTGTGGCTTTCTCCACTGGTGTCCTCTGTGTTCTAGGCTTTGACATCCTCATCCCTCGGGGAGGATTGCACCATTACTTCTGCTGGGCTTCCTTCTTGAAGAGTGGAAGGTGGTGTAAAATTTGAACTTTGTGGCTGACTCTGATACGTGAGGAATTATCCACCTTCCTTGATTTCTTCTTCCGAGATAGAGTTGGCTATTTCTAACCACTCTACTCGTTCTTTCTTCTATAGACGTGTCTTCTTTAGCATACCAATCCACTCTCGGGAGCGGTTGGGAGTCAACTGAATCTGCGAAGAATGAGGGGAGAATGACTTCCCCTTCATCATCGGATAGGCCCTCAATGTCTGCTGACATAAAATCAGCAATTTGTGTGAGTTTGAATCTGCTGTAGTTCCTTCTTCGCACTTCATACTTTCGTCTTTACAATTACCCAATAATCTTCCATAGAAGACTTATGTGGCGAGTGTTCCACTCAAGGTGTGGCATAGGAGTCCTGCGGGATCATAGGATCTTTTATCAATGAGATACTTGAGGTTAAACCTCCTTGTTTCTTGACCCATCATCTTTGCATCTGCCGCGAATCCACATCTATATAGTCCCATTTCAACGGGAAAGTTAACAGCTGTCTTCCTCTTCAAGTGCAAGTGGATATGAACCTCGGACAACTGTCTCAGGAACTCCATGAAGACTACCCTATCTGAAGGGTGTCTTGGTAGCATGGCAGGGTGGCCAATGTAGCCATACAAGCGTATGTAGGAGAATGGAGGAAATTGGATAAACCAATCTGCCCAATCCGCCAT
>VDFB02383955.1:0-11771 GCA_007258455.2 Sequoia sempervirens
GGAGGAGTGTCATCATGTTGTTCTGTACTAGGAGTGACTAGAGGAGCATCTTTCCTTGGCACACCATCCTTAGGAGAAGGAGTTCTTGATTTCCTCATATATACCTGTGTTCTTTCTCCTGAGCTCTCCGCATTTATCACAAGTGGGCTAACTTCCTCCCCTGCCTTGGAGCTTTCCTTTTCCTTCTATGATAATCTCACTATCTGTCTTCTCTTTGGCATAGAAGCACCAGCTACTTTATCTTCCTTTTTAGCCTCATCCTTTGCTGATTTCTTTGTCCTTGAAACATGTTTCCTCTTCTTTGCAATGGGCTTTCTTTTCTTTCTTGCCTCTTGCGCTTCCTCTGCCTAAACATCTTTAATATTTATCTTAAAAGGAGAGTTCACCTTCTCCTTACCCTTGGGATCCTGCTCAGCTGACTCTTTAGAAGTGGAATGAGACTCCAAGTCCCCCATTAGATCATAGGTGCATTGTACACCTTCACTTTCCAATTCCCACGTCTTATGCTTGAGCCACAACTTTGTATACTTAATCACCAGAGTCATAAGCTATTCTAACTCTATTTTCTCTTTCTCCAACCAGTCTATTTCTCCCACTAGTTTATCCTTCACTACCTCATAATCATGGCCTTGAATTAGATCCCCATCATCTTCAACTTGATCCAGAATAGCCTTCACATTATATAGCCGAACCAAGTTCATTAGTAGCCTGGAAAACTTCTTCCTTCTAATCTCATATTCATCACTGCAATTGGTCCAATAGTATTCTATATCATCTTTGTGGTAGTATTCTCTACTGGCCTTCTTCTGTGCCTCACCAGTACTGTCAAACCTAGATCTTTTTGAATGAAAATATAGCCCAAGGGTGCTCATTTCTTCTTCAGAGGCATACACCGAATTAATAGGACACGCCTCCCCAGTTTCTATCCTCAGAGGAAAGTCTCCACCGAATCTAGTCTTATGCTTGTCCTTCTTCACAATTGCATCAAAATCACATATTTGCCTAGTCACCTCTAGAAGTATGATGTGATCGGTGGGATACCTGGGAAGTCTATATGGATCCATTTGACAACCATCTATCCTTATATATGAAAAGGTGGGGAACTGTATAAACCAAGCCCCATACCTTTTGATTAACTCCTTAGCATGGTCAAATATCCTTACATGCTCTACACCTTGGAGCAGCCTAGTGATGTACACGGTGAATGCATCATTCACCCTCCTATAGCTCAAGTTACCTAGGTGTAGTTGTGGATAGACTTCATAAATCACATCTTGTCCAAACACACCTCTTGTGCTTAGTCCCTTGTATGGATGAAACCTGGCTAAGGCATAGAACAGGTAAGAAGTCATTGTGAAGCTCTTAGTCTGCAGAACATTACACATCTATTCATGAATCATGGCACTTATAATGACTTCCCAATGATAGTTAGTCTTTTGTTCCATCCTCACTATGACATAGAACATCCAATTTTCAAATATTCATGCACTTTTCAACCCTACCACCCTACTAAGAAGGGTGATAACATCATAGTATTCCTTCTTGAATTTAGGTCTGAATAACTGCTTGGGTAACTTTGAAAAGTGAGACTTGGGCTTCTCCAACCAGGAGTTGATAACTTGTTGGGCCTTGATGGTATCCTCCTCATAAAACTTATTTTCCATATCCATATCAAAATCCACCACATGAGATCTATCAGGCATGTCAAAGGTCTAGGCAATAGACATAGGATTTAGATTTGCCACAATTCTCCCTTGTGGACCCACTATCCTCTGTGTACCCCTGTCATAGTGTCTATAACACTCGAGCACCAATTCATAACACTGCACTATAGAAGGAAATACAACTACATGTGCCAACCTAGATTCCAATGTCCTTTTGGCTAGCAAAGGAAGGTCCTGTGCTACCATCCTTGTCTTGAATTCTTCATAATCCCATAGCCCAACATTTGTATCAGTTACCTCTGACTAGACAGAAGTAAGATTTCTCTTAGGAATTCTTCTCTTGATATCCATTTTAATTCTCTCTGCCTTAGAAACAAAATACCCCTCTGCACTTGGATCCATCGCTTTACCCTTGGTTCCACTTTTCACTACCTTACTTGACTCAGCCTGCATTCAACAAAGAAACCATAGTAAAGATCACATGGAACACATGTTAATCAATCACAAATGACATATTCGTCCTCAATATAAGTCCCAAGATAAGAAAAAAGCTCCAAAACCCTATAAGAATTAATCATCTCAAAGTTTCAGTTTTCAGTCCTCCCACGAAATCTAGGCTAGAGAGGAATTTTAGAAATTCCCAACCAAGCAGATTCTAGCGAAATAAACATCAAAGCACCAAATACTCACTTAACCAACTGTTATTAACTTCGGAAAAAACACGATACATCTTTAATAAATTCAAATTGATCATACAATGCATAATCATCAGCTAATAAATCATGCAATCTCTCAGTTCTTCATTTTCAACAAAGTTCCGGAGAATTCCGCCTAGGATAGAAATCTGTGAAAACTGCAATGGTCATCGAATTCTGGGAAAAAGAAAGAACAAAGGAAACTTCAGTAAAATCTAGAAGGAAAAAAAATCCGTGAAGCAGGAAAAAGTATAGATTAGTACACATTTTGGGAAAGCAGAGAGAAAATAGAAAATTGGGGAATTCCGACAGTTAAGAAATTTTGCAAAGACTCTGAAATACCGAATATCAATGTTTTCTCACGACTTCACTCAAATTGATTGAACGATCACAAATTTGAGGATCCTTGGCTTACAACTAGCTCGACTCAAACCTCCTACAAATCATTTTTGAATTCAAGGCTCGAACTAAGGTAAATTGAGAGGAATTGGTGATGCCCTAAGCATGAAACCCTAAAATTCACCATGAAAGCACATGGAAAGCTTGTACTTAACTTATTCATTTGCTAGGTTTACAAAAGGGTTCATTATGGGCTACAAGCAATTTCCCTCATGATAGAATTGCAAAACAAGCTCAGAAACTCACTTGGGATTGTCCCTCTAATAGAATCAAATAACCCTAGCTTCAAGATATTCATGCCCAAACATGAAGGAACTCAAACTCCACTCACACCCAAAATGCTAAAGAAGCATTCACATTCAGCAATGAAAGGAAAGGCAACAAAGACATACCATTGATGAAGTGAAACTTGATTGCAGCAATGAAAGACAACAATCTTTAGCGCCTTAGCAAGCAACAGATGACGCCCAGGAAAATCACCACCAAATCTAAGAAATCCACAAATTCAAGCACCAAATCAAGCCCAACACTCCAAATCAAGTACCTTAGATCAAAAGCGAGCAAACGATAAAGACTTAATGGCATAAAATTCCCCAAAATGAACTAAATACTTGCCACGTGAGAAAATGTATGGCGAGCATTAATGCATTGACAAGGCCGAGCAAAACAATCCCAGAATCGAGAGGGTGACAAAACTTCATAGAAATCTGTAGCCACCGAATTCCGCGAAGGCGTAAAATCTTTGAATCACAATGCAAAGCAATTGCCACCAGGTTTTGAAGGAAACCAGGGAATTCTGCTAGGAGTGGATTTTCTTGAAAATAGTGAAAAACCCAGAAATTGCCCAAGACTTAAGATTTTCAATATAAACGGTCAAAGAGGGATCATCAAGGAAAGAAAGATAAACATCAAAGCATATTCCCAAGCAAGAAAATCCTCAAAATCAAAGGGATAAAACACCAAGAATGAAAGCAAAAGAGGGTCCTTGCTTTCAGCGGGGCTTGTGTGCAAAAAACTACAACACTATCATTCCTATTCAATAGGAACATCCTCATGGTGATGAGTCATTGAGTATGTCCAGTGATTCATTACAATTAGTATCTCATTGTCTTCCTGATTGGAATTCCTATCTATCAAACACTGCATCATTGTTTGTGGAGTCTCATATTTCAGATTTGGAGGACACGGTTGAGGGGATATCTCTCATGTTTGATGACAACCATTGCACAACTATTGTCAAACCATCCTAGTCTTTGGATCTTGTTCAACATCAGTTTCCACATAGTCCTAATTTGTCATATTCTTCCTTGATTGGGAATGTACCTAACTTGATAGTGGCATCTTCATCTTTAGTGGCAAAGGAGACACATGAGTAGCTTTTAGAGACATTATACATATTCGTGCTGCTTTGTTTCAATTCCTATTTGGAATGGGAAGCACTCTTGCATTTGTACTTGGTTTTGTTTATTTTGAAAGGGAGACAAGTTTTGTCGACATTGGATCATGTTTTGTCTTTAGGAACTTACCGTTTTTATAGGTGATTACACATTATGTGGGAACTGCATAGTCTCTCTCTTTCCCTCTTATGGGGTGGAGGGGGGGAGGGTTATTGATTGTAATATATATGTGATAGATGGTGTACTTGAGATGTATCATTGAGTCCTTCATCCTTCCTCCCACATGATTTTTTTCTTTTTCTCTCTTTTGGAGAGGGTTTTGTCCCACTAGGACTTCTCCTTTTCTCGGTTGTGAGATTTCTTTTGCATTTGTACATGGGTACCTAACATTGCCTAGTAGTCGGGACCCATCTTTGCATCATTTGCATAATAATATTCTCCCTAAGTTGCACTTATGGGGGGTGTTGGTGCAATTAATTATTTAATTACACTTATATAAGTTTACTTAGGACATAAGATTCTTTCTAGAAGTCTTAGCTAGATTTTCTAGAACTTATCTTATCTAGCTAATGCATCATTTCTTAGGTGATTAGTTTGTTGGTTGTCTCATGTCATAGGATTGTGACATTTTTCAACATCATGTCCATTAGTACATTTCAACCTTGCCTATATAAGGAAGGTGATTTTACTCATTTGTAACATACTTCATACCTCATCATTTGATAGGTCTTAATATCAAGCAAGCTCTTTCTTGCATATCCTCTTGTAGAAGTTTTTTTGTTTTTGTAAGTGGTCTTGGAGTGTTGAGCTAATATCTTTAGCTCTTACATAGAAATTCAAAAGGATTTCAAAAAGAGTGAAAACTAGCACAAGCCATCTTTGAGTTATTTGATCAATTGGAAAAAATGCCCCCTAAAAGTGAAACTTTAGTCAAGATTATCACATTAAATATATGTTAAGTTTAAATTGTCTAAAATTAGAAGTGCTAATAGAAAATGCTCTTTTTTCTCAAAGAATTTTAGAAGATTTAATTATTTTTCCATCCCTTAATTTTTTTTAATCACCATTTGGAAAGATTAGACCATTGTCTTTGTTTGCGTATTCAAATTACTTATCTCGTACACTCTGTTCAAAATTCAAGCTTATTAAACTACACTGCAGCTAGGGACTTTCATGGCCTAAATTGGTGCTCAACCCCCTGAAGAAGGTTCTCTTCTATCTACTCATGAACTACTATTCCAATAGTAATGTGGTTTCATTTTGGTTACCCATTTTCTGTAATTAAATCTTTCATAAAAGAGCTCTATATCTTTCAATCTCTAGAAAGGCAAATTTGTCTTTCCGGTGACCATTTAGATTTTTACATGTTCCGAACTAGAGCTTCTTCCCACATATTTATTGCAGTTATAGCAAGGATAAATTAGCCTCAGACACCCAAACTAAAATTCAATTCCATTCAAGGGACATTTATGTAGTTGCCTAAAAGGGTACAATCACTTCTTCTGGATTAACACCAAACATAAAGACAAATGTTGTTCTTTTTTCTAAATCAATTGTTGTGGCTTGCTTTTTTGTAAATTACTAAATAAGGCAGAAAAATATATCATTTAAAGAAAGTACACATAGTAGTACATTCAAGGCCCTCCCTGCTGCTGCAATGGGTCAACTTCCCGATATTACTGACTGTAAGAACTAAGAACTGAACTGCCAACAGATTTAACCTCAACAATACTCTTAATGCTTGGAGTACATCACAGAAATTTCTAATCCTTGATTAGTACAGTCACGACTAACTTCATTAAATTCCTGCATCAATTTCCACCCATTAAAAGGAATATGTAGCGTCCCTTTTAGTCATAAACACATAGCTGAACTCTATTGCAGCAAATATAATTGCCTAAGTGGTACCTTTGGAAAACCCAAAGACCAGACCCATACCAATATCTAGGTGAGTTGCTGCCAAACCCAATAACATAGTTAATAATGAACAAAATACAAGCTCATGGACAATGGTGTAGTGTTAAGGCATGTTATGCGTCACAATGATTACCTAAGTTGATACGCTATTGGGTATACTATTTATGAACAGATTTACATAGGTATTGTTCATCTTCGCTACCCTCTAAGTCTAGATTTATACATTTTCCAGTAAATTACAGCCACTTTTTTACAAAATATGGCTTTTAGAGACCTAAAACAGAGCACTACTGTGTCAGAATAACAAGTTAGAGCTACCAAAATCTGGCACCATAAAGAATTTGTCTTGGCTTATCTACATATATATCATCAATGTTGCAGAAATGTAGTCTAAAATAAATCTCTTTATTACAACTTGTCAATTAGATGGTCTATTTACATCACCATCAAGATTTTGTTTTAGCTTATAGTTTATGCCTTCTTTGAGTTTGGTTGTATTAGTTTATTAATTATTTTCCTTCTAGTGAGTTTTGTTTCAGTAATCATTATAAACTATACGTATTATGTTTTCATTTTCCTAGTATGCCCTTATGCGCAATAAGATTTTCTGTGCATTTTTTCCAATGCCAACAGTTAAGGTGGAGTGGTTGGATTTTAAGAAATTTAAACCATTCAGAGATTACTACTGTGAAGTAACCATTAAGGTTTTAGTAAGTTTAATGACCTGCAATTATTATTAATTATGTGTGCTATTTTTCATTTTCTCTCTTTTTGTACTGATTTTCTCATGACAGAAATTACAGTCAAGGAGTTAATGATGAAGTTTATGTGCTTCATTTTCCAATATCAATTGTTACAACTGAGCAGTTGAACGTGAAGAAATTTTCTAAGATTTATAGTCCACTGTGGTGAAATATTACATTAATTGTTTTGTACTGAGTTTTCATTACAAATTCTAACTATTAGGTTTATGTTTTTCTCTTTGTACTCATTTCCCCAAGATCAATAATTAAAAGTTGAATTTAAGATGGAGCAGCTTGTAAATGTTTTTTACTCGTTTTTTGCTTTCTGATACCAATTGTTGAGGCTGAGCAGTTAAATGTGAATTTTATTTTAAAGATTGGGAGACAACTATATTTTTAAATCATTTGATTTAATTTTTTTCCAATACCAACACAAGGCCTCCAAAGCACCAATTAGAATGTTTTTGGTTCATTAGTAAGTACTGCAGGCTGCTTGTTGCTCAAAGGCAACAATTAGAATTGACTTCATTTCAAATTTAGCTTATTTCGTTCTAGATGGACCGTTATGTCTATGCTTTTGTTAAAATACTTATTCTTAATTGTATTACACGGGGACTTGTCCCCTACCCCAAAATCCCTCCTCGCATCCCCATTCACTGGGATAGGGGATGCATCAAGGATAATCCCTAGCTGTCCCTCGGACTACAAAAAATTCATAGGAAATGGTAGGAAACGCTCTCCTAGTTGAGAATGGTCCCTCATCCTGCATGGTGGGGACATTGGAAACATCCCCTACCATACCCAAGGATGGCTAGTTGTCCCTCAGATGCCTAAAGCTGCCAAACATTATATATATATATATATATATATAATATTTTTACTTGTTGCTAATTGTTGTGTGGGGCCCACATTAATTGGTGACCTAAATTTTTCTCCAAAAGCTATAGACAAAAATGTAAACGAAACTTAATAAAGTTAAATGACCATTGAACTAGGCTCTCACGACATGCAACAACTATGAGGAAATACACAATAGCTCTCGGCACTTTTTGCTGAGACTCTCATGCCAAACACCCATAACACACTATAGGGCCCAAATCAATTTTTTCTCATGTTTTTGTGCATTTATAAGAGCCGTTTTTGCATCTAAAAGAGGCATTTTTCAAATTTTCTGAGTTCTTCAAACATACATTTTCAAGGCTGTAGGGTAATTCACAATTGGGGTGTATTTTCTTACATTTTTCCATAGAAGTTGTATTTGAACACGTGTTTAGGACGCCTTGAAGAGCTTTGAAGGATTTTTCTTCATTGTTTGAATTTCTCACGCAAAGGTCAAGTTCGTGGATTTTTTCTTGAGTCGAGCTACAGCCTGCAATTTCATTTGCTTTGTGTTTGGGCCTAGGGGATTCCTACATGAGCTGGGAAGGCTACAAGAGCTACAAATTTATAGTTTCTCAGTGATTAAATAATTCTAGGTTTATGATATCATATTTTTTAATTATATAATTTTGTTTTTCTTTTGCAGAAATAGATTACATTTTTAAATTTTTTATTTTTTATTTTTCATACTCTATTTCTATACTTTTCATTGATTCGTATCATGTTTATAAATTTTCAGGACTTTCAAGGTTTCAACCATACAAACTTCCATTCTTCATAAAAATAAAAAAGCCTCACAAAATGAGCAGAATGGCGTTGGCAGTGACAGTCATGAGGGTGAGGGTAGTGAGAGTGAAAATGAAGTTCAAAGAATGTCAATAGACCCTTCTTCTACCTTTGAAAATCCAACCCATGCTTCTTTAGACCATTTTGCATGCCCTGTACCCACTCTTCAAAGGTTTGCAAAGACCCTTTCTAACCTAGAACAAACCATTATGTCAATTTTGCCACATATGTGACTATCAACAAGAAAACAAATTCAAGGGGCATCAAGAAATCGCTTTGTCATGTTTGTTAATCTAATTACCATGGGAGATAGATACTAGGATTAGAGGCCATCTAGTGGGTGACACTGGAAAGGGTGTTAGAGTTTGTGAGAAAATAACATTGGAGCAACAAATTCAATTTGCAAAGTTGGCTAGATGTAGTGATGGCCAAATCATTACCATTCAAAATAAAAAATAACCATTAGCTGATTTGCAAGTCTCTTCCAATGTATCAATTTTAGAGAGTTGTGATAGAGGGAAGAAGAAAGCAAGTGAGAAAAATTCAATCATGGGGTTGATGAATGTGAAAAAAAATGAGCAAGTTGATGATGCAGTGGCCAAATTCTTTTATGCACATGCTCTTCCATTTCATTTGGCAAGGTCACCTTATTTCAAAACTATGGTGAAAGAAATATTTTCAGTTGGACCCTTTTATGCCCCCTAGAGAACATAGATTGTGTATCTTCCTCCTTGAAAAAAATTTCAAAAGATACCTTGTTGATGGAGGAGATGAGGCAAACATGGCTTAGGAATGGTTGTTCCATTGTCATGGATGGGTGGATTGATATTCGACATAGGCCACTCATTAATGTTATTGTTACATGCCCTATTGGTTTATACTTTCTTTGAGCTATGATTGTTTTGGGAAGCGTAAGGATGCTAATTTTTAGTTTGTAATTTTGATGGATGTTGTAGAGGAGGTTAGGCCTTCTAATGTTGTGCAGGTTATGGTAGATTTAGCTTGTGTTTGTAAGCTAGTTGGTTTGATGATTGAAAATGCTTACAAACATATTTTTTGGACTCCATGTTGTGTACATACTTTGAATAATGCTTTGAAAGACATTGAAAAAATAGATTTGGTGAGGGCAGCAATTGTAGAGGCTAGAGACATGCAAATGTTTGTATGCAACCATCACACTTCACACGCACTATTCTGGTGTTATTCAAAGAAAGAATTCCTCAAACCAATTGAGACTAGATATGCTAGCTACTATATTTTGTTGGAGAGGATGTTGGAGGTCCAAGATGCTCTACAAGCCATGGTTATTTGTGCATATTGGAAAAGGTGGAATCTGTCGAAAACAAATGAAGGCAAGGAAGTGAGAGATAGAGTACTTAATGAAACTTGGTGGGCCACTATCAAGTAAGAAATCTGAAAATTTAAATTGTTTTTGAAATTTTGAATTTGTTACACTTTGTTTTACTTTGTAGTTTGTATTTTAAAAGTTCTAATATTTAAATTTAATTTGTTGCTTGTAGGTATATTTGCTCTTTCATATCACCAGCTGTGAGGGTAATCCGGTATGCAAATACAGACTCTCCTAGCTTGGGAGAGATATATGAGACTTTTGATAGCATGCTTGACCAAATGAAGCAAGCTATTTGTCAAAAGGAACCTGAGTTGAGATTTTATGAGGACCATATTAGGCCTATTGTGACAAAGAGGTGGAACACAATGAATATCCCTCTTCATATACTTGCCTATGCTCTTAATCCAAAGTGGTATGTACCTAGACCTAGCCAAATGCTTCCTTCTGAGGATGACGAGGTGATGAGGGACTTACAGCAACCCTTCGTAAAATATATACCAATGAGCTGGCAACCATTATTAGAGAGCAGTGGCTTATGTTTGCTGATCTTCAAGGTCCTACATTCAGCAAACCAGAGGCTAGGACAGATAGGGCCACCATTGCACAGAACAACCCCATTGGATGGTGGAAATTTCATGGGAAGGACACACCAGATTTGAAACAACTTGCCATTTGTTTGCTTTCACAGATTGCTAGTTCCTCTGCTGTAGAGAGGAATTGGTCCACCTATGGCTTCATACACTCCATTAAGAGGAATAGGCTTACTTCAAAACGAGCTGAGAAATTAGTTGCAATTCATAGTGCCTTGAGACTTCAGGACCGTCAGACTACTGAGTATCAGCAAACTCCAGCAGCACGATGGGATGTTGATCCTGAGGACGTTAGACAAATTGATGAGGATGAGGTGCAACCAGGATTGGTCGGGCTACCATTGGATGATCCACTCTTGCCAGAGGATGATAGTGACTCAGATAGTTTTGAGTCTTTGGATATTCATAGCCCAAATGAGGCTTAATTTCATAGACTGTTGGACAATGCATTTAGTATTTTATTTTCTCATGTTTGAACTTTTAGACTTTTGGGTGCATGTTTGAAATATTTGGATATTGATAGACCCTCGGGTTTTATTGATGTTTGATATTGCCACAATAAATTTAATAATGCTTTAATGACATTTATTATGTTATACTACTACTTGCAATTTATTTATATATTGATATTGTTGTTATCAATTATTAATTTATTGGCATATATCTCTCTTTCCCTCTCTCTGTCTATAATATATTAATAAATTTTGAAAAAATCATATATATATATATATATATATATATATGTATGTATGTATTTTGTATGTTGTCGTCCCCTACCGTCCCCTAAAAATGGGCCCCTAGGAAACGTCAGCACTGTGTTCTCAACCATCCCCCCATCCCCGCCCCCAAAAGATCGTGGAACACAATAGTTCTTAACTAGTTTGATCATTGATGGGATACTTATGCCTATGGCAAGCAAATAAAAAGAAATAGAGCAAAAATCTTTGAAATAGTTTCCAGCCCCCAACCTGGGAAACAATTGCCTATTCCTGAGCAAGGATCTCCTCCACCAACTTTACCATAGAGTAAGATCTTTTGATTATTATATATTTTATTATTTTCTTTCCACTATTCCTTAGTATATTTAAGTGTTGGTATTAACGCACTGACAACAGTGCATTGCATAAGCAACACCAACAACCATTTCAATAGCAACAACAACAAGGTTCATCAACTATCATATCACCAACACCTATAGATTTTCTAATCCGCAAACTCATCTTCATCTAGTACATTGTGCCAGTAATTTTTCCTTTATATTTTTGTGTTTGATATCATATATTCCTTTATGCATTTATCTCTTTTATTTGTTTATAGTCATTATATGAGTTAAATTTTATTATGATTGTC
>VDFB02383955.1:11798-27540 GCA_007258455.2 Sequoia sempervirens
TTCACCTGGTACATTGTGCAAGTAATTTTACCTTTTGTGTTTGATATTGTCTGTTCCTTTATGCATTTATCTCTTTTATTTGTTTGTAGTCATTATATGAGTTAAATTCGATTATGATTGTCTGTCTCCTGCAGCTGCTTTCACAAAAAAAAAATAAAAAAAATAATGAAGCTGAAAGCAAAAATTTTTTTGTTACAATTTAAAATATCTCTTTTTAGAACTCTCTTTATTTGCTTCAACATAATGAATTTGTTTTGGTTTATGTATATATATTCCATCAATGTTGCAACAATGTAGTTTGAAATGTGTTTCTTCTTTTCAGATTCATTTAATTGTATTTTGCACTCACTTTGTGCATGGGATACAAACAAGAGGCTAACTGCAGCTGAAGCACTTAAGCACCCATTTTTCCAGGTCTTACATGCAGTCTTAAATTATTTCAACCTTTCTAGCTAATAACTTAGTTAATGTGAAGATTTGAGTTTTCTATTTGCAACTTTTAACTGAGATATTTATAATTTTGTATGCTTTTTGAATATTTGTTCTATTTATGCCCTTTATTATTTTACATGATAGTTTATTTTGTATGTGTTAATGCCTCTGTGTACATACCCCCTTCTCTTAGATGAAGAGAACCAATATCCAAACATCGATTTTTAGGTTTGCAATGCTTATAATCTCCACAATTTAAAAGTGGGATAGTGATAGGCAAGCAATTATGAAAATTTGAGAGGGATCAACATTCTTGAATGTGAATCTCATAACACATTCCAATTCAGCTAAAAGAGGAGGTAGCTTCTCCATCTGTTCTCAATGCCCAAAGTTTCATGCATGCTTTCCATATCCTCCATAATCTCAATAAAAAGAAATGATAGTAAACAAAGTAATCTAAGACTATAATTTCTACTTTGACGCCAAAATATTGAACCTACACTGGCTGCACAAGTATGCTACTGAAAGAGATTCAACTCTGAAAAAATACCTGACTTTGCACTCAGCAGTGGAGAGGATTGTTGCAATAGTGGAGGATAATCAGCTTCAGTGCTAATCACAGTCCCACATGTGTCCATTCAAAATTTAGAGGATTCATTTCAACCCACTTTGTGGATCCATAAGGAAATTTCCATTCAGGTCAGCTGGGTGCAATTTTCTGTAAGCTCTCTATTCATTCCAGATGTCATAGAAGTATACTATATTTACAAAGAAATTCTCTCACCTTACAAATCAATATATAAAATCCCCAAGGAAAAGACAATGGTCCACATAAAAATGCAACATAGTCAAATTGGATAGAAACTTTATTTTTGTAATTGATTGTAAGGGTTGAGATGATATAAAAAAAAAGGAAGAAGGTATACAAATAACTCACTTAGCCTTAATCAGATCAATATGTACTTTGTCAAAAATAAAATTTTGAAGAGTAAGTTGCAACATGGATTTGGAAAATTCATTCCTTGTGTACATGTATATGGAGCTAGTGTCTCAACTCACTACAAGAACTACACTATACCTAGGGACTTTCAAGGCCTAAATTGGTGCTCAACACCCTAAAAAAAGTTATCTTCTATCTACTCATGAACAACTATTCCAATAGTATTTTGGTTTCAATTCGGTTATACATGATCCTTTCTATAAAGGTAATTGTTTTCAACTTATCCCTTATTTTTGTTTTCTTCGATTACAATTGGTTTTATTTTGTTTGATTGTAAAATTTCACTAAGCTAACTTAGTTTTATTTTTTCTAGAATTTAGGATCAAAATAGGAGCCCATGGAAAGATAGGTAATGCTTGTGTTTTGTTGTATTTATTTATTATAAGTTCTCTTCTAGCATATGCTTGTAGTTTATGTAAATTTGTCTATTGCAGTTAAAACAACCGGTGTTGCAAATAATATGGCTTTTAAGAATTGTTTTGGAGAGGGTTTAGTATTAATTTTTGTAGGCAAACAAATTATGGATGTTTTTTTCCTCTATTTATCAAATGTAATTCCAGATAGCCTCCTTACCAGCATCTAATTGGTAATAGAAAAGGTAGATTAGATTGTAAATTAATGCTAATGCTCTATACATTTGGGAAGAAAATTATAGGTATATACAATGGGATATATATTTTTAACTATCATCTTTGTAATTATGAATAATTAATATAGATATGGAATTAATTGTTACATTTATAATTTTAGTTATAACTTTATCAACACTATTGAAGATGCAAAATGGTGCTTGGCAGGTGTCATATATCTCTCTTCGGGCCATGTTTTATAATCACTTTGTTTTACAAGGTGTTTGACAAAGACCCAACTAGATTTGGCTGGCTTCTCATCAAGAACTCTATGATGGAATGCCTTGGGAGTCAAGATGGAGCTTCACCAACTAGACTAGTAAGCATTGTCCCACCTTATAGCCCTAATTACCTCAATGAGCTTGCAGATGAACAAAGAAAGAAAAAGAAAGCTCTTCAAACCAATGGTTTTGATCTATAAAACTTCTTTTTACAAGAAAATTGGAAGGGAAGTTTCAAATAATTCCTCTAGAACTTTAATGGGAACTAATATAAAGGTAGGTGTACAACGAAAGTAGCTAGAGGTGTTTAGACATAACAAATCTGAACAGCATGTCAAAGGCTTTGCTGATGATCACAATCGTTATGATAATCTTGCAAATGTATAATAGTATCTGGATTCAAACTTACACCTATTATCTTCTCAAGTATTTCTACTTCATTGAAATTCAAGTTGACCGCTAGATCTTTTATTTCCATCATTTTATCAACCATTTATTTTATCAAACATTCTTCCTGCTTTAAGCTTTTAATCCATTGTCTTATGTGTTGGATTGTTTCATGTGTCAAAATTTTCTCTCTTAATAGCACTTGATCGTTTAAAGCTTACATTGCTAGTAATCTAGGTGATTCTATCTTAGTTTCTCTTGCCTCTATTTACATTTTTCTATTAGCTTGGTTAGTATGTTTTTCCATTTCAATGCTCTAGCCCACATTTTTGTGGCATGCATGATTATGTATTCTCCTTGTAAAACTAACTTTATCATCCATCCTTTTCTTGTTCTACAAATATTCTTCATCTTATCCAAAAATGATGCTTCTTCTTGGGATAATATGGCTCATGTTCTAGGAATTTTCAAGGTGGATTGTAGAGGACTTGTTAGTTGTTTGATATCTTGCATATATATATATATATATTGCAATTAACCTATGCATATTATGATTTGTGAATTAAATTTGGGAGTATAAAAGATAAATAAATGTTGAATCATACCTTACTTTATTAAAGTTTAGGTTCATGATGACACTCTTCTCATGCATTATGGCTATCTCACTCGTTGATCTTGAGATTTATTGCATAAGAATGTATACTCATATATATTCACTGCTTATATAAGTATTCTCATACATACATGAGCTATACCTTCTTAACTCTTTTACATTATTATTTTCTTATCATTGAAACCTCTTTGAATCAATGAAGTAAACATTCTTGTTATAATTGCTTAGGCATGTGTGTATTTTAGCAGTGCTAGAATTACTTTCATAAAGCTTCATGTGATTGGTCGCCTTATGATTTTCAGTGTACTTGTGTGATACTTGAGAGGTCATTGGAGGTAAAATTGTCCCAATTGCAAATACTTGAGAATGATTCATGATAGTGTTGGTATTATCATAACTTTATATGCAAAGATGATGCCTTAGTGAAACTAGAAAATGTATCTTGTAACCTCATGTCAGACAATTGGGCTACTTATATGCTAAGAGTCCAGTTCTATGAATAGTAGGATATGAAATGTGGATGTGTTAAGAAGATAACTATTATGTAGAAGTATTGAGTGTGCCTCTGTAATTGTTTTCTTTATTATTTTAGAAATGTGTATTGAAGATGTAAATGGTCATGTCTAGGGGATAGCATGATCATTGCCAGAAAGGCATCTTGTATCATTGCTAGTAAGGAATCTTGTAACAAGTAAGATTTTGTAGCCAATAAGGCTCCGCTAGTGAGGCACTTTTATGAGTGGTTTTTCATCCCTACGAGGGTTTTCCACTCATGAAAAATCTGTGTTATGGTTCTTTGTGGTTGCATTCATGATCTTTCTATTTCCTTAATTTTCATTTCAGTATTTGAATTTACATGTATTACTGAGATGATAATTCTTGTGTAATCCTACATAGCTGAATCTAGTGAAGGCTCAACCTTGTTTTGATATACTTTGATTCATTGATGTATGATAATCCATTTGAATTTAAGTGATGAAAGTATTTAAATTATCTTATTCTGACACCTTTTATGATTATTAAATTATTTTGGAAACTAAGGTATAAAATTTGTAATGAGATTTTTGGACCTTACATTGGGAGATGTTGAACTGATAGTTAAAAAGGTACATAAGGTTTTCACTATAAATTATGAAAGGCTAAGACACTATCAGAATAAAGTATGGGACTCCATTAAATGTTGTGATGCTTTCCCCATAGAGGAAATCACTAGGGAGTTAAATTCTAGAGCTAACTCATTAGCAGTATTCACTTCTTTTTTGCTTCCCCATCTTGACTTCAAGAAAAAGTCTTACAGGATTGAGATAATTTACAGACCTAGTATTTCTGATAATATTAATCATTGGAAAGTATTTGAAAATGATAAGAAAATTCAAGCCTTTTTGGAGAATTTTGAGATCTTTACACAAACCTTATTTAAGGGTAGTACTAGTGAATGTAAAGAGTTCAATACTAGTGAATGTAAAGAGTTCTTCCCAAATGATGCATAAGACTTGGAGTATGGAATTGTTTAGCTAAAAGGTAATTAGATTCCTAAGGGTTTGGTTTCTTTGGAAGATTTTTTTGGTCAACATGATCATGATATTAAGAAGAAAATGAGTGAATCAATAAAAAATTTAGGGGATTATGAAGAAATGGATATTGGAGATGCTGGTCAGAAATGATGTCCATGCTTGACGAATTCTTGAGATATAATTAGATTAGTGTTGTAGGGGAAGATCAACATAAAACAACATTTACTACTCCATAGGGAACTTTCACCTATAACATAATTCCTTAATGTTGGAGCCACCTTCCAGAGAGTTATGGACCTATCCTTTGGTGACCTCAGGAATAAAATTATTATTATTTATCTAGATGATCTAACCGTGTTCTCCAAAAAATGGAAGGATCATTTGAAATATTTTGAACAAGATCTTCAGAGGTGTAAAAAATATGGTATCTCTCTAAATCCTAAGAAGTTAGTCTTTGGGGTCACTAAAGGTAAGTTGCTTGGGCATATAGTATCAAAGGAGGGAATTAAAATAGATCTGAAGAGAGTTAAGGCAATTCTACAATTGAGATTATCTTCTAATAAGACTAGGGTTAAATCTTTTTTTGGTCAAGTTAATTTTATAAGAAAATTCATGCTAGAGTTCTCAAAGATTACCAAACATGTAGTGGATAAGATGAAAGAGAAACAAATTTTCAAATGGAACAAAGCTGGGAAACAATATTTTAGAGAAATTAAAAAAGCTATAAGCCACACCCCTGTTTTAGTTCATCTGGATTTCAACAAGGATTTCACTATCTATTATTATGCTTCTGAACATACAATATCTTCCATCTTTCTCCAAGCTAATGATCAAAATATTTAGGCACCCATTATGAGTGTACCCTTGAAGAAATATGAGCTCAATTATTATCAGATTTGTTGCAAGTATGAGCACATTGGTGTTATCATTGATGTCAACAAGCTTGTGATGTCATTGGTGTGAACTGTATGAGAAGGAAATTGTTGCAAGGATGTGCAGTTAGTATTGAGTTGGTGTTGTCCCTAATGATGCTTTGATTAGTTGTATTATGTTGTCATTAGTAAGCTATTGGCATCAACCTTTAATGTTTCTTTGATAAGCTTCTCTTTATGGATGTATGGTTGAGTTGCTATGTTGCAGTTGGCTTGGTGGTAATGAAGAAGTACTAAAGATTTTGATGATGTGTTTTGGATGCTTGGTTTCCAAGTGCTTATGAGAAAATTGAATAAAAAGAGGAAACATGATGCAGGAGCATCTGAAAAGGCTGGCAATCGACATCAACCAAAAACAAGTTTCAGGTTTGAAATTTAGTTTTAGTGTGTTTTGGGGTTCATTTGACATCTCTTAGCTTTGGAAAGTTCTTGGTGTGTTCAAATTTACATAATGTCAATTTTTATCAAATCATCATTTTAAGGCTATGTGTAAATTTTAAAAAATTATTTCTAGAAAAATCGTAAGGATTGGAGTAGAATACTTTAGTAGAGACATTCATGGAGGTAGCACATGAAATGTGCAAGTGCAAAAATAATTGAAGTCATATCTTTTTCAGTTTCAGATATTTTAATGCTAAAAGTTTGTTAAAAATTATCAGCAATTTATGAAAAGTTTAATATCTCATGATTTTGAAGGGCTGGAGTAAAATCCTTTTGGAGGGGTCCATGGGGTGCTATTCCAAGCTCATATGCCAATTTTCATATGAATCGAAGAAATTTCAATTTTTTCGTCTGTAAGCACCCAATTCCACACTTCCAAAACACCAATTTGATTAATTTTATTTTGGAAAGGTATTATGGAGGCCGTGGAAATTAATTATCAGTTTTTATTCCTTTATTAATTTTTTATCTATTGCATAAATAATATGGGGTAAAGATAGCACTTGGAGGAGTTAATGGAGGCTTAAAACATCGCTTTTAATGTTGCATAAACTTAGAATATGCATAGCTATGCTTAGGGAGAGTGGGGCACCCATTTTGGGGAAATAATTGATGATTTTCAGTGCATTTTTTGGAGGTTTTTGAGAAAAAACGTGGGAAGGAGAAGATATGCTTCTTTAGATGTATCATTGGCAGTTTTATGTTGCAAGTTTGAGCAGCACCAGTGAAGAGAGGATAAGGCACTAGTGTCTGAGAGGTGAAGAGAAAGATAAGAGTCATATGAAGGTTTAAACAACAAAAAATAGACCTTGGGAAAACAAGAAAAAAATATGTAGGAAGAGCCATGGTTCATTAATCTTGTGTGCATATTTTGTAATAGAATCCAATTGAATACTTTTTGTAATTGTTTTATCTTGGTTTAATTTGAGTTTCAGATTGAAAATTCTAGTTATTCTCTATTTGATGAAGCTACAAGAAGAGGTTAGAAATTATGTTTCATGTGTTGTGTTGATTCATAACTTGTGTTGAATAAATTAGTAATTTGTTCAATGCAACTTGAAAGGAGTTTTTTAGATTTGGATTAAATGGTTTCTCTTTGATCAACGTTCATGATTTGTGAGTATGTGGGTTGGGGTGATTTTTATTTGCATCAGTGGTATTAGATCCTGTGATCCTGAGTGTACGGATAGATCATTGAACATGAGGCAGTCTACACTAGGACCTATGGGTAGAGAAGAGGAAGAAGTGGAAAGTTCAAAAGGATTGTTGTAGGTAAGAGAGAAGCCCTAAGCAATCGAGAGCTAGGAACCCATGAAAAAATTTCTTTGCAGATTGCAAAGTGTGTGATGTGAGTTGAGAAAATTGTAGCAGCTAAGAGGATGGGATGGGTCTTGAGGAGGCTTGTACGAATTTCAATCTGGGAACAATATTGGGAAGAAGTGGAAAATACGAAGTACCGTTAATAATTTGAAACGCTATGGGCTGAAGTAAATGTATTGGAAAGGAAGATTAAAGAGGAAATGAGAGTTTGGGATGAGAGACATGGAAAGAAGAATGTTCTCATGAAAGAGGATAGTGAAGAGAAAGTTAGAAAAAGAGATTGTTGCAGCCCTTTTTCAGGGGTTGAATGCAAGGAAGAATATGTGGGGGAAGCCCACACAAATGAAGAAGATAATGAGGCACAAGTTGCAGCAGTAGCATGTGAATGGAGTGCATTATGTGAGGTAGATGAAGAAGGTTTGCAATCAGAAATTGTAAACATGGATGGTCCTAAATTTGATGAGAAGGTTGGTGAGGAAGAGGATCATCTCTTGAAAGAAGAGATGGGGATGATATATAGGTTATTTGATAAGCAAATATTGGATGAAGATGATAAGGAGATGCAGATGGGAGAAGATAAAATCCATGATTTTTTGAACGTTATCTTCAATGCATACAACAAAGAAGGAGATGCAATAGATGATGGTCATTTGGAGGACATGAAAATATGGGAGAAATTTGAACAACCTTGCAAAGATGCATGCATGACGGGTTTTGAGGACAAAGAAGGTGATGTTAGAGCAGCAAAGGAGGATAAGGTAAATTTTTATTTTGAGTTTAGAGGTGATGATTATTTACCATTTAAAGAAGAGATTGCAGTAGTGGAAAAGGAAGTTGTAATTGTGCATGGGTATGAAATGTTGCATGTTTGTGTATAGAGGTTGCGATGATGGTGTAGAGAGGAAACGGTGGAGGTGGTTTTGGTGGGTTGGATTCCATGAAGAAGGAAAGGAGGGAAGAAGAGATGTGGAAATGGGAATGGTCTATAGTGGATGTGATTCCATGAGAGGAATGATAAAATAGCACACTTGGTGGAGGATGAAAAATGTCCCACTAAGTGCTAGAAGAGGTGAAGGAAGAAATTCCTTATATATATAAATTAGTGATGGAGTTCATGGCGGGTGGTTTTACAACCCTAAAATGGGCGGATTATTACCCAATTCCATTTTGTGAGTTCTACTCACAAAAATTTTCCTACTTGGCGTGTCTAATGCAAGAGCATTTGTGCGGATTGGCAATCGCAATCAACCAAAACAAAGTTTCAGGTTTAAATTTTTTTTTTGGTGTGTTTTGGGGTTCATTTGACATCTCTTAGCTTTGGAAAGTTCTTGGTGTGTTCAAATTTTTATAATGTCAATTTTTATCAAATCATCATTTTAAGGCTTTACGAGCAGTTTTCAAAAATTATTTGTGGAAAACTTGTAAGGATTGGAGTAAAATAATTTGGTAGGGGAATTTATGGAGGTAGCATGTGAAATGTGCAAAAATAATTAAAGCAATATCTTTTTTAGTATAGGATATTTAAATGTTGAAAGTTTGTTAAAATTTTTAGCAATTTATGAAAAGTTTAATATCTCATGATTTTGGAGTGTTGGAGTAAAATCCTTTTGTAGGGGTCTATGGGGTGCTATTTCAAGCTTGCACGACAATTTTTCATATGAATAGAACTTTCATTTTTCGTGTGTTGGCATCTGATTCTGCACTTAGCACCAATTTGATTAATTTTATTTTGGAAATGTATTATAGAGGCCATGGAAATTAAATATCAATTTTAATTCTTTTATATTTTTTTTATCTATTGCATGAATAATATATGGGGCGTTTGCAACATAAAAGAGGCAAAAAATCAATATTTTAGAGCTTTCAAAATGCTCAGAATAGAGAAAAACGCCCCTGGGAGTAAAGATAGCACTTGGAGGAGTTAATGGAGGCTTTAAACATCTCATTTAGTGCTGCATAAACTTATAATATGCATAGCTATGCTTGGGGAGAGCAAGGCACCCATTCTGGGGCAGTAATTGATGATTTTCAATGGTCTTTTTAGAGGTTTTTGAGGAAAGGGGAAGGATTTTGGGAGGAATGGGAAGGAGAAGATATGCCTTTGTAGAGGTATCATTTGGGGTTTTGTGTTGTAGGTTTGAGCAGCACCAGTGAAAAGAAGATAAGGCACCAGTGTGTGAGAGGTGAAGAGAAAGATAAGAGTCATATGAAGGTTTGAACAACAACAAAGAGAGCTTGGGGCAGCGAGAAGAAACTGTAAGAAGAGCTATGGTTCATTAATCTTGTGTGTAGATTTTGTAATAGAATCCAATTGAATAATTTTTGTAATTGTTTCATATTGGTTTAATTTGAGTTTCAAATTGAAAATTCTTCTTATTCTCTGTTTGATGAAGCTACATGAAGAGCTTAGAAAGTATGTTTCATGTGTTGTCTTGATTCATAACTTTTGTTGAATAAATTAGTAATTGGTTCAATGCAACTTGAAAGGAGTTTTCAAATTTGGATTAAATGGTTTCTCTTTGTTCAATGTTCATGATCTGTGAGTATGTGGGTTAGGGTGATTTTAGTTTGCATCAAAATAGTGTATTGTAGTGTGTTCTATATTGTAAAGTAGTGTTCTGGTTTTTCTCCACATTTCTTCTAAGTTGAAGATCTGCTTGTGTAGTTCAAATATGTTGATAAAAGGTGTTCAGAGGTGTTTCATTTAGAATTTGGTGTGTTGGATTGTTGGGCAGAGGTAGGTGTGTTCACCAGTGCATGAACTGTATATTGTAGAGGTGTCTGGGAGAAATGTTCTTGCTATAAATTTCTCTGTAGAGTGGGTTTAGGTCTTGTAGATCTAGAAGGGTGTTGATAGTGTTCATATCTTTCTTTAGATGAAGTTGTTCATGGTTTGATGCTTTGAAAGTTAGTTTCTTGAGTTGAAACATATGGTAGAGTTGTTTTTGAGTCTAGAATGTTCTTTCTGATATCTCTGAGGTAGTTTTTAGATCTTGTAGATCTAGAAGGGTGTTGATAGTGTTTGTATCTTTCTTTAGATTAAGTTGTTCATGGTTTGATGGTTTGAAACTTAGTTTCTTGAGTTGTAGTGTATGGTACAGCTGTATGAATGTATTGGGTGTGTACATTCTTCAAGTGAAAATTGTTCCAAAGGAATTTGTTGGTTTTCAATGTGTTTATAAAATGTTCTAGACCATGTTCAAGTGTTATGTGGTTTTTGTGAGTCATCTTTGGATTTGAGGAATTGTGTACTTAAGTGATAATGGTGTTAACATAGGTTCGACTGACCTTGGGTGTTTACACTACTTGCGAAGTTTCTTTGATGTTTGTGGAAGCATGGTGTGCCATGTGTGAGTGGATTTAGATCCTATCTAAGGTGTATTGTTGTTTTCCTTCATTCCTCTCCACTATGGGAATGTTTTTGTGCCAACCTAATTTGAATTTGTATGGTTGAGGTGCATAGACAACCTTGCAAAATGTTTTCAAGGTTCAAGATGATATAAATATGAGTTTATTTGTTGAGGGATGTTAAGATAGAAGAGTACATATGAGTGATGCAATTTTTTGAAGTGTAGTGCAAAATTTCATGTGTTAGATTATTGAACGTATTGAGTAGAAGGTGTTTACAATTCTTCAAAAAGATTGTGAAGGTGTTGGTGATGTTGTGGTGGATTTATACTCCCATGCATATTATTTTATGTGAAACAATGGGGTTGGCATACCAAAATGAAATAATAATGTTTATAGTCATCAAGTTTTTTTTCATGACAATCCCTTACATCATCCTATTTGTATGGTGTTATACTATGGGGTGACATCAAAATAAGAAAATACAATAAAAATAAAGATGTATGTACCCAAAGTAGAGACTTCAATAAAATCTATGAGGGTGGCATCCAAACAAATAATAAAATCATGTAAAGAAAAAAGAAAATCATGAAATGTAAATTCAAGAAAATATAAAAGGAAAAAAAAAATTTGATATCAAAATAAAATCCCTAGTCACTATACTCAATTGAGATATTTTACTTCTTGTTTTCTCCATTTCTATGTAATTTATCTTTATAAACCATTGTATATTAAGCTTTTAAGCTAGGGTGTGTTCTTTCCCCCTTCTTCTAGTATGCTTGACTTGAAATTCAAATTTCACTTCAAATTTTCACTTCATCTACCCATTTCTTGATCACTATGCATTTTAGTCTCTTTCTCATTCTCTCAAAATTCCTAACCAAACATTGACTAGCTCCTTGAACACTCATGGGAAGCTCTTTACTCCTACTTATTATGCTTCCACACTAATGCGTCTTTATTCTTTCCGAGAGCTATTATTTCTACACTACACTACACTACTCTTATTTCCTTCAAACCCTTCTTATCATTTTCAACTATGCTACAACATATACAAAGAATTTGGTACAAGTGAGCTTCGTGGTTGTCTTGGTGAATAGACTTAGGATCACATTACAAAACTCATTTGTACATGTCACACCCATTATTATACATGTGATTAATTTATTCTCATTGTCTTATCCCTCTACTCTAATTTCCTACTTCTTTTGACTTCCTATTTATCTTGAATCTTCTCACCATTATCTAAAAATTCACATTTTAATTTATCTTTGATCTATCTCATCCATTTTTAATCCATTATTCCTCTTTGTTATCATTTTTATTCATTGTTGGAAAAAAGTATAATAGTACAGACATACTCCAGTAAATTCTAATACATCTTGTCACAAGGAGCCCATGGAGCATAAGATTTGAGAGACACCATCTAGGGTAGGGATAGGATAGATGGGTCATGTCCCATCCCTTAGATATATGTATAGAAAAATATATGTATAATAGTATAGGAGGTAAGTAGGAAGTAGGTAGAAAGTAAGGAATAATATAAAGAACATATATAGAGTATAGAGGAAGATATATGATGTAAAAAGGAAATGTAAGGATATATGAATGCACTAATTTGATATTTGATAATATATTGATATTAAAATTTGATGTATTGTGTTATGTGATACATGTTTAATTAAATAATTATTAGGATTATGTCTAGATCAAATCCTTGCTTCCTTTATATAATCAAGTTTTGGGTATAAACTACAACATCAAAAAGTACTTGGGGATTAGAATGTCAATCAATGTTTCCTAATTTTATTTCTAACATTGGTTCTATTTTCGAGACCTCAGGTAGGTTGTATAAAGGACAACAATACTCACATTTTCAAATTTTCAAAATCAAACATAGAAGAAGAAAGGAAAATGAAGAAGATATGAAAATTTGTGGAACTATCCTTTTCAATTTAATTAGAGCTATTGGGGTCTTCTTCTTCTTCTTCTATGGTGGGTAGTCTCAAGATAGAGTAAATAGTTCTTGATCTTCTCCATCTCTTTCTTGTGCAACTTCCTCTATATGTGTTTTATCTTCCCTTGCTCCTAAGGGAGTAAGTACTATCTTATTGTCATATCCAAAAGATATCTCTTCTGTTCTTGAATCTACCATGTCATTAGAATTGATAAACCATCTTAATCCCAACAATCCTTTAAAGGTGTTAAAAGGTTCCTCCATCTCAACGACCTAGAAATATACAATTTTCTTAAGTCCTTTGATGTTTACTTCCACATTTTGGCATGTTCCCAAAGTCTCCATACTAGAACCATCTACCAAACTGATATTCATTGGTGCTTTGACTAACTTGGGCCTACCTAATCTCTCCCAAGTGGTTATTAGAATAATATTTAGGTTTGTACCTAGATCTACCATCACATGTATAAATTTGTTATTATTAAGGCGTGTGATAATTAAAAGATGGTCATTCTTCCAATTCCAATCTTCTATAATTTTATGGACTTGTTTTAATTTGAGTAGTAGGTCTTTTTGTTGGGCCAAAGAGGCCAATTTGCTAGCATCATAGATTCTTCAAAATAGAGGCTATATCATCATTTTTTTTTATTATACATAACTTATATTGAACTTTTCATTTTCCACTACTTTATTATGTTATTGTTTGCTCGGATAGAAGTAATCACATTCTTCTTCTTTCGGACTTGATTCCTCACTAACTTCCTCTATACATGCAACATCACTTCTCCAGTGGTTGTTTCTATCACATCCTCTTCCTCCTCTATAGTTTGATTGTCTATTATCTTCAATGCAATCTTGTGGTGGGACATTATGTAATTCATAAGCATTTTTTTTATCTCTCCAAGGTGATTTTCTATATCCTATGTCATATAAGGTACCTACCATATAAGTCCATATTTATCCATCTCCATTCCATTTCTTCCCATTTCTTCCACTATTCCATTCATTTATCCCATTCCATTCTTCATTTATTCCATTATTTCATTCTATTGTCCTCCATCCACCTCTGTTTCCAGGGCTTCCAGATCCTCCACCCTCATCTCCTCCACCATCACCTCCTTCATCATCACCTCCATCATCTCCATCTCCATCCTTGTCATCACTACTCTTTGCCTCCTCGTCCTCCTCATCTCCCCCATCTCTCCTCTGCCTGTGCTTTTGTACTATTTCCCTCTCCTCATCATCTAACAATGGCATTGGCTCATTTGGGTTGGATATCTGTGGGAATGGATGTAATAAGAGGTACTGTGCATACTTCTATGATATCAGAGCCTCAATAATCTTTGGATGAATCTCCCAAATGATAGCTTGGAAACCCTAGAATTCCTACACTACTACATCATATGAAAAAATAGGTCCCCACTTTGTCACATCCATCTGTCACCGTGCATAATGGGCCACTCCTTGGGGCATGCCTTGGATGCTTCCATACTGCCTAAGTACCCTCAACAACAAGAATCTCTCAATGATAAATCGTTTCTAGCGAATTAGATACATAGAATGGCATAGAAACAACATCTTGATATCATCCTCCAGCCACTGCTCATAATCAAGATAGGGTCGTGATGTCACTAACTCTAAATCATCAAATACTCTCCTCTAGTACTCCAGTTTTCCCAACCTAGGCTAAGCAACTAGACCTACATAAGCATTAACATATGGTCTCATGGCGGGCTATTGTTTGTCTACCACTAGATGGGTGACTGCTATATGCTCCCACACCCATATCTAAAGTAATGTAACTCCTGTTGACAACAGGCCCTATGAAGATAGACAACCTGGTGAAAATCATGTAGGCGGTATACCCAACATCCCCATGCATGTCGCGAAGGTGCCTGGGTGACCATGCTCTCTAGAATCCTACCCCATCCAACTAAAAGTCCCTTTGACCTGTGATTAGGACAAAGGAACCCTCCAATGAAACCAACAAGAACAGATGGCAATGTGACATAAGCATATCAACCATCTCCCTCTAGGGAATTTCATAGCCGCATATATGATCATCCTTAAATACTCTATGAAGTGTATCAGTCCCACCTTGCTCAGTAGAATCATATAATACCAACTCTCCAACAACAGGTATCCATAAAATCCAATAGACATCCTTCGAGGTCACTGTCATCTCGCTAGTGCGCGAATGAAAGGTGTTATGCTCACTAGGCCACCTCTCTACTAAAGCTGTCAATAGCCCCTAGTTAATCCTAATCTGGGGCATATCTATTAGAGAGGAAAATTTGCATCATGCAATAATGCCTATGTCAGTTACTGTCAGGTGGGGTATCAAATCCCATGTCCTCGGGAAGCGCTTCTAAAACTATAGGACTGTCAAAGGCTCCTATCATCATACAAAATTGCAAATCAAAAAATCAATCAATCAGCATCAATCAACAAATCAATCAATTGACATAAATCAACAAATCAATCAATCGACATCAATCAACCTATCAATCAATCAAAATCAATCGGCCTATGAATCTAATCAGCTCTAGTGAAACTTTGATCGAATCTCTTTAGCATCAATCTATCATTCAACCTCACCTATCATGAGGTTTATCAATCAATTAATACACCTTGCCTATCATGAGGTCAATAATCAATCAAACTATCATTGATCCTTGCCTATCATGAGGTCAATTATTAGTATCACTCATTGAATCTCACCTATCATGAGATCAATAAAACATCTAATCCATCAACATCATCAAACAACATCAAATTGATAGCTAATGTGATAAAAAATTTATCAAAATTAGGGAGTCTAATAAAAAATTAATCATTCTACCATGTAAGTGCTAAAATAGTCTTTCCATGCACTAAAAGCATGGATGTGCTAGAGAAGTTTATCAATGGGCTAAAACATGGCTTTAATGCGCAAAACTACCATATGC
>VDFB02383955.1:27640-44320 GCA_007258455.2 Sequoia sempervirens
GGAGTAGAGAGGGAGTAGAGAGGGAAGGAGAGAGTGAGAGAGAATGATAAGGTGGGAAGGATAGAGAGAGAGAGAGAGAGAAAATGATGAAATAGAGAAGAGAGAGTGAAAGAGGGGGAGGGGGGAGGGAGAGAGAGAGGAGAGAATGGTGAGATAGAGAGGAGAGAGTGAGAGAGAAAGAGGGGGGAGAGAGAAGAGCAAGAGATAGAGAGTAGAGAGGGAAAGAGATAGAGGGAGACATAGGTGAGATAGAGAGAGATAGAGAGTGATGGAGGGAGAGGTAGGTAAAGAGAGGGAAATGGGAGATAAAGATAAGTAGAGGGGGAAGGAGAGGTAGGTAGAGGAGTGATAGAGAATAGAGAGGGAAAGAAGTAGGGAGGGAGACATTGGTGAGATAGAGAGAGAGTGATGGAGGGAGAGGTAGGTAGAGATAGGGAGAGGGGAGATAAAGATAAGTAGAGAGGAAAGGAGAGGTAGAGAGAGGAGAGATAAAGAGAAGTAGAGAGGGAAGGGAGGGAGGGAGAGGTAGGGAGGAGGTATAGGTGAGTGTATGTGTGTATTTGAGAGAGAGAGAGAGGAGGGATAGGAGGGAGGTAGGGATGGTGAGATGGAGAGAGAGAGTGGTGAGATAGAGATAAGTAGAGAGGGAAGGAAAGAATGAGAAAGAGAGAGGGAGGTGGGTGGGAGGGAGAGATAGAAAGGGATAGGTGAGATAGAGAGTAGAGAGAGATAGAGGGACGGAAGGAGGGAAGTGAGAAAATGGTGAGATAGAGAGGAGAGAGTGAGAGGGAGGGAGAGATAGAGTAGTGAGATAGAGATGAGAGTGAGAGAGAAAGAGGGAAGGGAGAGAGGGAGAGAAAGAGGTAGGTAGAGGGAGGGAGAGGAGAGATAGAGAGTAGAGAGGGAAAGAGGTATAGGTGAGACATAGGTGAGATAGAGAGGGATGGAGGGAGAGTGATGGAGAGAGGGAGAGGGAGGGAGAGGGAAGGAGGGAGGGAGGGAGACGAGAGATAGAGATGTAGAGAGGGAGGGAGGGAGGGAGGGAGGGAGAGGTAGGGATGGAGATAGAGGTGTGTGTGTGTGTGTGTGTGTGTGTGTGTGTGTGTGTGTGTGTGTGTGTGAGAGAGAGAGAGGGGGGAAAAGGAGGGATAGAGGGGAGAGAGATTGAGAGGAGACATGACATTCAAGAAAAACATGTATCTATTTGTATTTAACATATTTGAATGTCCTCTTAGGTTGTGCTCGAATGCAAGTCTCCAAAAACCCAAATTGAACATTGAACTTTTGAGATCCTAATTCATTATTGTGCTTTGTATCTAAGACTCTAAAATTTTAAATATGAATATAATTTTCATCATTTTCATTATGCATAGGTAATTAAAATTCTTGCAACACAAGGAAACATTTGGTGTATGACCTCTTTCAACTCAACACGAA
Organism: Sequoia sempervirens; assembly: GCA_007258455.2. Taxonomy (NCBI): domain Eukaryota; kingdom Viridiplantae; phylum Streptophyta; class Pinopsida; order Cupressales; family Cupressaceae; genus Sequoia; species Sequoia sempervirens. The sequence goes on from VDFB02383955.1 coordinate 29,078, forward strand.
CAACTTAATATGATCATGTTTAACTCTTCATCACCTACAACTAAAATTAACAATTAACAATTTTTGACATGATTATACTTGTGTGTGAGTGAAAAATGTGTAAAGTAAACAAGGTCACACAAACAATGAAACGTTTTACATTAAAGATTTAATCAATAAAACTAAATCAAATTGAAACAAGAATAAATTCCTAAAATCGTTCCATTATTCTATATTATCAAGGATTTATTAAATCATATTGGCTCTCAGATTTGTGTATGCACTATGATTGTTAGAATGACAACTTGAGAAACGAGATGCCATTCAAAATGCAAAAATCTAATTCTTACATGATTTATCAACAAATGATAATGATGCTAAGATTATGATGTTGTTGTGTAAAATGGAGATTATACTATGATAATGATGTTAAATTCTATGATAGGAATGTTGTATAAGAACTAAGATGATAATGGAAATGTAAATACTAAACTAAGACATGATACTAAAGTAGAATGATAAAACAATTCTAAATACTATTTGCTAAACAATGCTAAATGCTTAAACTCTAAATGCTCCAATGTTATTCCTGCATAATAAGTTTACTCAAAGATGGGATGTAAAATGTTGTAGCAACAGGTTGTATTTATAGGATTTCCAAAGCATCTTGTGATGTGGCAGCGATCAAGGGTCGAGATTTTAGCATGAGAGATGTACAGTGGAGATGGAAGAATCACGGAGGATGTTCCCTTGACCAAGGGCAACATGCCAAATGTATGAGAGAATAAAGTGTGTGAAAAAGCCATGTGTCCAAAGTTTGTTGAGGAATTGGTTGAGACTAATGTAATTTAAATATTAGTCATATTTAAATACATGTGACATTTGATGATGTGGCCAAAAAAGTGTTGTAGACATGTGACTAAATTTGAATTTGAAATTATTCAAACTTAGTGAGAAGATATTTAATTAAACAAACTATTGATATTTGTTTATTTAATTAAATTTAGAAGAATGTAGTTTAAGATGAAGAATTTAGAAAAGTGTGAACTATATAAATAAATTGAGAATTTATTTATAAGTAAATGAAATAAAAGGGGTCATTAATTAAATAACTAGTAAAAAAGTAATTAATTGTCTTGACTGATTTTAGGTGTATACATTTTTCCCCTCTTTGAAGTAATGTGTTTACACGTTGCTTCAAAGAATAATTTGATGTTAATGTTGAAAAGGAAAAATTCGATGCCCAAGACGCCAATTCTCAGGTGGTGATGGATATATGCCCCCTTAGAAGATAAATCGATGAATTTTTGAATTTTTAGGATTTTTTTGAATTTTTTGAAATTTTGATGATTTTTGGATGATTAGATGATTTTTTGAATTAAGTCCCTTTTGAAAATAAAATAAAACAATCCCATAAAAATCCCTCTTAATTAACCTTTAAAAGGTTAAAAAGAGTAAAAGTTCATTTGTGCATTTTGGATTTTGAAATTGAGAGTGATTGAGTGATTGAGCAACCTTGGAGCAAGATGGCGATTCCTTATCATATACACCAATTCGAGTGCGTCAAATGTCACAACCGTCCCGCAATGTACGGACTCCTAGTATGTACCCAAAAAACCTCATCGTAAATTGTGCAATTTTTTTTCCCACATTTTTCCTCGTTTGAATTTGGTTTTAATTTTTCTAGCGCATTGAGATACCGATGTAGTGCATAGAATGACTATTATAGCAGATACGTGAGTCTAGCGCATAGGATTAGGATTTTAGTGCATAGGAGAAATAGATTAGTGCACAGGTTCATTTAGTACATAGATTTCCTGAAGTAGCGCATTGAATGAATGATGTGGTGCATTGGTACATTTAGCGCATAGGTGAATTGAATTAGCGCATTGATGAGATGGTGTAGCGCATACATTGATTCGGCGCATAGGGACTCTGTTCCAGCGCTTTCATGAAATGGTCTGGTGCATATGGTAGTTTTGCACATTAAAGCCCTGTTTTAGTGCATTGATAAACTTCTTTAGCGTATCCATGCTTTTAGCGCATGGAAAGACTATTTTAGCGCTTACATGGTAGAATGATGAATTTTTTATTATACTCCTTGATTTTGATGATTTTTTATCGCATCAGTTGCCAATTTGATGTTGTTTGATGATGTTGATGGATTAGATGTTTTATTGATCTCATGATAGGTGAGATTCAATGAGTGATACTGATAATTGACTTCATGATAGGTGAGGATCAATGATAGTTTGATTGATTATTGACCTCATGATAGGCGAGGTGTATTAATTGATTGATAAACCTCATGATAGGCAAGGTTGAATGATAGATTGATGCTCACAAGATTTGATCAAAGTCTCACTAGAGCTAATTAGGCTGATTAATAGGTTGATTGATGTCGATTGATTGATTTGTTAATTGATGTCGATTGATTGATTTGTTGATTGATGTTGATTGATTGACTTGTTGATTTGCAATTTTGTATGATGATAGGAGCCTTTGACAGTCCTATAATTTCAGGAGCACTTCCCGAGGACATGGGATTTGATACCCCACCTGACGCCAACTGAGGTACGCATTATTGCGCGATGAAAATTTTTCTCTCTAATAGATATGCCCCAAATTAGGATTAACTGGGGGCTATTGATAGCTTTAGCAGAGAGGTGGCATAGTGAGCATAACACCTTTCATTTTCCCACTAGCGAGATGACAGTGACCTCGGAGGATGTCTATTGGATTTTATGGATACCTGTTGTTGGAGAGCTGGTATTATATGATTCTACTGAGCAAGGTGGGACTGATACACTTCACAGAGTATTTAAGGATGACCATATATGTAGCTATGAGATTCCCTAGAGGGAGATGGTTGATGCTTACGTCACATTGCCATTTGTTCTTGTTGGTTTCATTGGAGGGTTCCTTTGTCCTAATCATAGGTCAAAGGGACTTTTAGTTGGATAGGGCAGGATTCTGGAGAGCATGATCACCCTAGGTACCAGATATGCATGGGGATGTTGCATGCTCGCGTATTTGTACCATGATTTGTACTAGGTTGTCTATCTTTGTAGGGACAGTTTGTTAGCAAGAGTTACATTGCTTTAGATATGGGTGTGGGACCATATAGCAATCACCCGTCCAGTGGCAGACAAACAGCAGCCCTCCATGAGACCATATGTTCATGCTTATGCCGATCTAGTTGCTCAGCCTAAGCTAGGAAAATTGGAGTACTGGAGGAGAGCACTTGATGATTTAGAGTTAGTGACATCACGACCCTATCTTGATTGTGAGCAGTGGTTAGAGGATGATATCGAGATGTTGTTTTGTGCCATTCTATATATTTGATTGGCTGGAAATGATTCATCATTGAGAGATTCTTGTTGTTGAGGGTACTTAGGCAGTATGGCAGGGTCCAAGGCATGCCCCAAGGAGTGGCCTATTATGCACGATGACGGATGGATGTGATAGAGTGGGGACCTATTTTTTCATATGATGCAGCAGTGTAGGCATTCCATGGTTTACAAGCTATCATTTGGGAGATTCATCCAAAGATTATTGATGTTGTGATATCATAGAAGTATGCACAATACCTCTTCTTACATCCATTCCCATGGATCTCCAACCCAAATGATCTAGTTCCATTGTTAGATGATGAGGAGAGGGCAGTAGTACACGAGCATAGGTAGAGGAGAGATGGGGGAGATGAGGAGGAGGAGGACACAGAGAGTAGTGATGACGGGGATGGAGATGGAGATGACGGAGGTGATGATGAAGGAGGTGATGGTGGAGGAGATGAGGGTGGAGGAGACCCAAGTCCTGATGTTCGAGAGTTGAGAGTTCCTAGCAAGAGGTGACTTCCCTAAGGACTAGGGAGAAATAACTACATCAACATTACATGCAAAAATAAAAATTGTACCAATTAATACAAATTCATTATACTATAGAACTTGTTAGGAATGGGACAACCACCTCATTGAGTATTGTATTAAAAACAATTTCAAGTCCAAAATGTAGAAAATCATCCTGACCCAAGATGCTCAATAAACCACAACTTTGATGTAGAGATGGATAAAAATATGGCATATGTTAAAGGACTTATGGTAGGTACCTTATATGACATAGGATATAGAAAATCACCTTGGAGAGATAAAAAAAATGCTTATGAATTACATAATGTCCCACCACAAGATTGCATTGAAGATAATAGACAATCAAACTATAGAGGAGGAAGAGGATGTGATAGAAACAACCACTGGAGAAGTGATGTTGCATGTATAGAGGAAGTTAGTGAGGAATCAAGTCCGAAAGAAGAAGAATGTGATTACTTCTATCCGAGCAAACAATAACATAATAAAGTAGTGGAAAATGAAAACAATATGTTATATAATAAAAAATGATGATATAGCCTATTTTTGAAGAATTCATGATGCTAAAGAAATTGGCCTCTTTGGCCCAACAAAAAGACCTACTACTCAAATTAAAACAAGTCCATAAAATTATAGAAGATTGGAATTGGAAGAATGACCATCTTTTAATTATCACACGCCTTAATAATAACAAATTTATACATGTGATGGTAGATCTAGGTACAAACCTAAATATTATTCTAATAACCACTTGGGAGAGATTAGGTAGGCCCAAGTTAGTCAAAGCACCAATGAATATCAGTTTGGTAGATGGTTCTAGTATGGAGACTTTGGGAACATGCCAAAATGTGGAAGTAAACATCAAAGGACTTAAGAAAATTGTATATTTCTAGGTCGTTGAGATGGAGGAACCTTTTAACACCTTTAAAGGATTGTTGGGATTAAGATGGTTTATCAATTCTAATGACATGGTAGATTCAAGAACAGAAGAGATATCTTTTGGATATGACAATAAGATAGTACTTACTCCCTTAGGAGCAAGGGAAGATAAAACACATATAGAGGAAGTTGCACAAGAAAGAGATGGAGAAGATCAAGAACTATTTACTCTATCTTGAGACTACCCACCATAGAAGAAGAAGAAGAAGACCCCAATAGCTCTAATTAAATTGAAAAGGATAGTTCCACAAATTTTCATATCTTCTTCATTTTCCTTTCTTCTTCTATGTTTGATTTTGAAAATTTGAAAATGTGAGTATTGTTGTCCTTTATACAACCTACCTGAGGTCTCGAAAATAGAACCAATGTTAGAAATAAAATTAGGAAACATTGATTGACATTCTAATCCCCAAGTACTTTTTGATGTTGTAGTTTATACCCAAAACTTGATTATATAAAGGAAGCAAGGATTTGATCTAGACATAATCCTAATAATTATTTAATTAAACATAAAATAATATCACATAACACAATACATCAAATTTTAATATCAATATATTATCAAATATCAAATTAGTGCATTCATATATCCTTACATTTCCTTTTTACATCATATATCTTCCTCTATACTCTATATATGTTCTTTATATTATTCCTTACTTTCTACCTACTTCCTACTTACCTCCTATACTATTATACATATATTTTTCTATACATATATCTAAGGGATGGGACATGACCCATCTATCCTATCCCTACCCTAGATGGTGTCTCTCAAATCTTATGCTCCATGGGCTCCTTGTGACAAGATGTATTAGAATTTACTGGAGTATGTCTGTACTATTATACTTTTTTCCAACAATGAATAAAAATGATAACAAAGAGGAATAATGGATTAAAAATGGATGAGATAGATCAAAGATAAATTAAAATGTGAATTTTTAGATAATGGTGAGAAGATTCAAGATAAATAGGAAGTCAAAAGAAGTAGGAAATTAGAGTAGAGGGATAAGACAATGAGAATAAATTAATCACATGTATAATAATGGGTGTGACATGTACAAATGAGTTTTGTAATGTGATCCTAAGTCTATTCACCAAGACAACCACGAAGCTCACTTGTACCAAATTCTTTGTATATGTTGTAGCATAGTTGAAAATGATAAGAAGGGTTTGAAGGAAATAAGAGTAGTGTAGTGTAGTGTAGAAATAATAGCTCTCGGAAAGAATAAAGACGCATTAGTGTGGAAGCATAATAAGTAGGAGTAAAGAGCTTCCCATGAGTGTTCAAGGAGCTAGTCAATGTTTGGTTAGGAATTTTGAGAGAATGAGAAAGAGACTAAAATGCATAGTGATCAAGAAATGGGTAGATGAAGTGAAAATTTGAAGTGAAATTTGAATTTCAAGTCAAGCATACTAGAAGAAGGGGGAAAGAACACACCCTAGCTTAAAAGCTTAATATACAATGGTTTATAAAGATAAATTACATAGAAATGGAGAAAACAAGAAGTAAAATATCTCAATTGAGTATAGTGACTAGGGATTTTATTTTGATATCAAATTTTTTCCCTTTATATTTTCTTGAATTTACATTTCATGATTTTCTTTTTCTTTACATGATTTTATTATTTGTTTGATGCCACCTCATAGATTTTATTTGAAGTCTCTACTTTGGAGTACATACATCTTTTTTTTTATTGTATTTTCTTATTTTGATGTCACCCCATAGTATAACACCATACAAATAGGATGATGCAAGGGATTGTCATGAAAAAATAAACTTGATGACTATAAACATTTATTTCATTTTGGTATGCCAACCCCATTGTTTCACATAAAATAATATGCATGGGAGTATAAATCCACCACAACATCACCAACACCTTCACAATCTTTTTGAAGAATTGTAAACACCTTCTACTCAATACGTTCAATAATCTAACACATGAAATTTTGCACTACACTTCAAAAAATTGCATCACTCATATGTACTCTTCTATCTTAACATCCCTCAACAAATAAACTCATATTTATATCATCTTGAACCTTGAAAACATTTTGCAAGGTTGTCTATGCACCTCAACCATACAAATTCAAATTAGGTTGGCACAAAAACATTCCCATAGTGGAGAGGAATGAAGGAAAACAACAATACACCTTAGATAGGATCTAAATCCACTCACACATGGCACACCATGCTTCCACAAACATCAAAGAAACTTCGCAAGTAGTGTAAACACCCAAGGTCAGTCGAACCTATGTTAACACCATTATCACTTAAGTACACAATTCCTCAAATCCAAAGATGACTCACAAAAACCACATAACACTTGAACATGGTCTAGAACATTTTATAAACACATTGAAAACCAACAAATTCCTTTGGAACAATTTTCACTTGAAGAATGTACACACCCAATACATTCATACAGCTGTACCATACACTACAACTCAAGAAACTAAGTTTCAAACCATCAAACCATGAACAACTTAATCTAAAGAAAGATACAAACACTATCAACACCCTTCTAGATCTACAAGATCTAAAACCACTCAGAGAGACATTTAGAGCAAGAACATTTCTCCTAGACCTAAAACCACTCTACCATACACTCCAACTCAAGAAACTAACTTTCAAACTATCAAACCATGAAAAATCATCTAAGAAAGACATGAAAACTATCAACACCCTTCTAGATCTACACTATCTAAAACCACTCCACTGAGAAATTAAGAGCAAGAACATTTTTCCCAGACACCTCTGTAATACACAGTTCACACACCAGTGAACACACCTTCCTTTGTACAACGATCCAACACACCAAATTCTAAATGAAACACCTTTGAACACCTTTGATCAACATATCTAAATTGCACAAGAAATTCTTCAACCTAGAAGAAATGTGGAGAAAAACTAGAACACTACTCTACAATATAGAACATACTACAACACACTATTTTGATTCAAACAAAAATCACCCTAACCCACATAATCACAGATCATGAACATTGAACAAAGAGAAACCATTTAATCCGAATTTGAAAACTCATTTCAAGTTGCATTGAACCAATTACTAATTTATTCAAAACAAGTTATGAATCAACACAACACATGAAACATAATTTCTAAGCTCTTCATGTAGCTTCATCAAACAAAAAATAACAAGAATTTTCAATCTAAAATGCAAATTAAACCAAGATGAAATAATTACAAAAATTATTCAATTAGATTCTATTACAAAATCTGAACACAAGATTAATGAATCATAGCTCTTCCTAAAGCTTCTCCTCACTGCCCCAAGCTCTCTTTGTTGTTGTTGATCAAACCTTCATATGACTCTTATCTTTCTCTTCACCTCTCACACACCGGTGCCTTATCTTCTCTTCACTGGTGCTGCTCAAACCTACAACACAAAACCCTGAACGATACCTCTATAGAGGCATATCTTCTCCTTCCCATTCCTCCCAAAATCCTTCCCACGTTTTTCCTCAAAAACCTCCAAAAAGTGCATTGAAAAATCATCAATTATTGCCCCAAATGGGTGCCTTGCTCTCCCCAAGAATAGGTATGCACATTCTAAGTTTATGCAGCATTAAATGAGACATTTTAAGCCCATTAACTCCCTCCAAGTGCTATCTTTTACTCTTAGGGCATTTTTCTCTATTCCGGAGCATTTTAAAAGCTCTAAAATCTTTATTTTTTTACCTCTTTTATGTTGCAAATGCCCCCCATATTATTTATGCAATAGATAAAAATAATAATAAAGGAATAAAAAACTGATATTTAATTTCCATGGCCTCCATAATACCTTTCCAAAATAAAATAACTAATCAAATTGGTGTTTTGGAAGTGCGGACAACAAACGAAAAAATGAAAGTTCTCTTATTCATATGAAAATTATCATGCAAGCTTGGAATAGCACCCTATAGACCCCTACAAACAATTTTACTCTAGCCCTCCAAAATCATAAGATATTAAGCTTTTCGTAAATTTTTGGTAATTTTTAACAAACTTTAAACATTAAAATATCCCAAGTTAAATAAGATATTAATTTAATTATTTTTGCACATTTCACATGCTACCTCCATAAATTCCCCTACCAAATTATTCTACTCCAATCCTTACAAGTTTTCCAAAAATAATTTTTGAAAACTGCCCATAGAGCCTTAAAATGATGATTTGATAAAAATAAACATTATGCAAATTTGAACACACTAAGAACTTTCCAAAGCTAATAGATGTCAAATGAACCCCAAAAACACAATCTCAAAATTAAAATTCAAACCTCAAACTTTTTTTGGTTGATGTCGCATTGCCACCAAATGCTCCTCGTGACATTACACCAGTAGAAAAACTTTTGTGAGTAGAACTCACAAAATGGAATTGCAATAGAACTACCATTTTAGGTTGTAAACCACCTGCCATGAACTCCATCACTAATTTATATATAAGAAATTCTTCCTTCACCTCTTCTAGCACTTAGGTCAGATTTTTCATCCTCCACCAAGTGTGCTATTTCATCATTCCTCTCGTGGAATCACATCCACCATAGACCATTCCCATTTCCCACATCTCTTCTTCCCTCCTTTCCTTCTTCATGGAATCCAACCCACCAAAAACCTCCACCTAGGTTCCTCTTGCACCATCATCTACAACCTCTATACACAAACATCCAACATGAATACCCATGCACAATTACAACTTCCTTTTCCACTACTGCAATCTCTTCTTTAAATGGTAAATAATCATCACCTCTAAACTCAAAATAAAAATTTACCTTATCCTCCTTTGCTGCTCTAACATCACCTTCTTTGTCCTCAAAACCCGTCATGCATGCATCTTTGCAAGGTTGTTCAAATTTCTCCCATATTTTCATGTCCTCCAAATGACCATCATCTATTGCATCTCCTTCTTTGTTGTATGCATTGAAGATAACGTTCAAAAAATCATGGATTTTATCTTCTCCCATCTGCATCTCCTTATCATCTTCATCCAATATTTGCTTATCAAATAACCTATATATCATCCCCATCTCTTCTTTCAAGAGATGATCCTCTTCCTCACCAACCTTCTCATCAAATTTAGGACCATCCATGTTTACAATTTCTGATTGCAAACCTTCTTCATCTACCTCACATAATGCACTCCATTCACATGCTACTGCTGCAACTTGTGCCTCATTATCTTCTTCATTTGTGTGGGCTTCCCCCACATATTCTTCCTTGCATTCAACCCCTGAAAAAGGGCTGCAACAATCTCTTTTTCTAACTTTCTCTTCACTATCCTCTTTCATGAGAACATTCTTCTTTCCATGTCTCTCATCCCAAACTCTCATTTCCTCTTTAATCTTCCTTTCCAATACATTTACTTCAGCCCATAGCGTTTCAAATTATTAACGGTACTTCGTATTTTCCACTTCTTCCCAATATTGTTCCCAGATTGAAATTCGTACAAGCCTCCTCAAGACCCATCCCATCCTCTTAGCTGCTACAATTTTCTCAACTCACATCACACACTTTGCAATCTGCAAAGAAATTTTTTCATGGGTTCCTAGCTCTCGATTGCTTAGGGCTTCTCTCTTACCTACAACAATCCTTTTGAACTTTCCACTTCTTCCTCTTCTCTACCCATAGGTCCTAGTGTAGACTGCCTCATGTTCAATGATCTATCCGTACACTCAGGATCACAGGATCTAATACCACTGATGCAAATAAAAATCACCCCAACCCACATACTCACAAATCATGAACGTTGATCAAAGAGAAACCATTTAATCCAAATCTAAAAAACTCCTTTCAAGTTGCATTGAACAAATTACTAATTTATTCAACACAAGTTATGAATCAACACAACACATGAAACATAATTTCTAACCTCTTCTTGTAGCTTCATCAAATAGAGAATAACTAGAATTTTCAATCTGAAACTCAAATTAAACCAAGATAAAACAATTACAAAAAGTATTCAATTGGATTCTATTACAAAATATGCACACAAGATTAATGAACCATGGCTCTTCCTACATATTTTTTTCTTGTTTTCCCAAGGTCTATTTTTTGTTGTTTAAACCTTCATATGACTCTTATCTTTCTCTTCACCTCTCAGACACTAGTGCCTTATCCTCTCTTCACTGGTGCTGCTCAAACTTGCAACATAAAACTGCCAATGATACATCTAAAGAAGCATATCTTCTCCTTCCCACGTTTTTTCTCAAAAACCTCCAAAAAATGCACTGAAAATCATCAATTATTTCCCCAAAATGGGTGCCCCACTCTCCCTAAGCATAGCTATGCATATTCTAAGTTTATGCAACATTAAAAGCGATGTTTTAAGCCTCCATTAACTCCTCCAAGTGCTATCTTTACCCCATATTATTTATGCAATAGATAAAAAATTAATAAAGGAATAAAAACTGATAATTAATTTCCACGGCCTCCATAATACCTTTCCAAAATAAAATTAATCAAATTGGTGTTTTGGAAGTGTGGAATTGGGTGCTTACAGACGAAAAAATTGAAATTTCTTCGATTCATATGAAAATTGGCATATGAGCTTGGAATAGCACCCCATGGACCCCTCCAAAAGGATTTTACTCCAGCCCTTCAAAATCATGAGATATTAAACTTTTCATAAATTGCTGATAATTTTTAACAAACTTTTAGCATTAAAATATCTGAAACTGAAAAAGATATGACTTCAATTATTTTTGCACTTGCACATTTCATGTGCTACCTCCATGAATGTCTCTACTAAAGTATTCTACTCCAATCCTTACGATTTTTCTAGAAATAATTTTTTAAAATTTACACATAGCCTTAAAATGATGATTTGATAAAAATTGACATTATGTAAATTTGAACACACCAAGAACTTTCCAAAGCTAAGAGATGTCAAATGAACCCCAAAACACACTAAAACTAAATTTCAAACCTGAAACTTGTTTTTGGTTGATGTCGATTGCCAGCCTTTTCAGATGCTCCTGCATCATGTTTCCTCTTTTTATTCAATTTTCTCATAAGCACTTGGAAACCAAGCATCCAAAACACATCATCAAAATCTTTAGTACTTCTTCATTACCACCAAGCCAACTGCAACATAGCAACTCAACCATACATCCATAAAGAGAAGCTTATCAAAGAAACATTAAAGGTTGATGCCAATAGCTTACTAATGACAACATAATACAACTAATCAAAGCATCATTAGGGACAACACCAACTCAATACTAACTGCACATCCTTGCAACAATTTCCTTCTCATACAGTTCACACCAATGACATCACAAGCTTGTTGACATCAATGATAACACCAATGTGCTCATACTTGCAACAAATCTGATAATAATTGAGCTCATATTTCTTCAAGGGTACACTCATAATGGGTGCCTAAATATTTTGATCATTAGCTTGGAGAAAGATGGAAGATATTGTATGTTCAGAAGCATAATAATAGATAGTGAAATCCTTGTTGAAATCCAGATGAACTAAAACAGGGGTGTGGCTTATAGCTTTTTTAATTTCTCTAAAATATTGTTTCCCAGCTTTGTTCCATTTGAAAATTTGTTTCTCTTTCATCTTATCCACTACATGTTTGGTAATCTTTGAGAACTCTAGCATGAATTTTCTTATAAAATTAACTTGACCAAAAAAAGATTTAACCCTAGTCTTATTAGAAGATAATCTCAATTGTAGAATTGCCTTAACTCTCTTCAGATCTATTTTAATTCCCTCCTTTGATACTATATGCCCAAGCAACTTACCTTTAGTGACCCCAAAGACTAACTTCTTAGGATTTAGAGAGATACCATATTTTTTACACCTCTGAAGATCTTGTTCAAAATATTTCAAATGATCCTTCCATTTTTTGGAGAACACGGTTAGATCATCTAGATAAATAATAATAATTTTATTCCTGAGGTCACCAAAGGATAGGTCCATAACTCTCTGGAAGGTGGCTCCAACATTAAGGAATTATGTTATAGGTGAAAGTTCCCTATGGAGTAGTAAATGTTGTTTTATGTTGATCTTCCCCTACAACACTAATCTAATTATATCTCAAGAATTCGTCAAGCATGGACATCATTTCTGACCAGCATCTCCAATATCCATTTCTTCATAATCCCCTAAATTTTTTATTGATTCACTCATTTTCTTCTTAATATCATGATCATGTTGACCAAAAAAATCTTCCAAAGAAACCAAACCCTTAGGAATCTAATTACCTTTTAGCTAAACAATTCCATACTCCAAGTCTTATGCATCATTTGGGAAGAACTCTTTACATTCACTAGTATTGAACTCTTTACATTCACTAGTACTACCCTTAAATAAGGTTTGTGTAAAGATCTCAAAATTCTCCAAAAAGGCTTGAATTTTCTTATCATTTTCAAATACTTTCCAATGATTAATATTATCAGAAATACTAGGTCTGTAAATTATCTCAATCCTGTAAGACTTTTTCTTGAAGTCAAGATGGGGAAGCAAAAAAGAAGTGAATACTGCTAATGAGTTAGCTCTAGAATTTAACTCCCTAGTGATTTCCTCTATGGGGAAAGCATCACAACATTTAATGGAGTCCCATACTTTATTCTGATAGTGTCTTAGCCTTTCATAATTTATAGTGAAAACCTTATGTACCTTTTTAACTATCAGTTCAACATCTCCCAATGTAAGATCCAAAAATCTCAATTACAAATTTTATACCTTAGTTTCCAAAATAATTTAATAATCATAAAGAGGTGCAGAATAAGATAATTTAAATACTTTCATCACTTAAATTTAAATGGATTATCATACATCAATGAATCAAGTATATCAAAACAAGGTTGAGCCTTCACTAGATTCAGCTATGTAGGATTACACAAGAATTATCATCTCAGTAATACATGTAAATTCAAATACTGAAATGAAAATTAAGGAAATAGAAAGATCATGAATGCAACCACAAAGAACCATAACACAGATTTTTCATGAGTGGAAAACCCTCGTAGGGATGAAAAACCACTCATAAAAGTGCCTCACTAGCGGAGCCTTATTGGCTACAAAATCTTACTTGTTACAAGATTCCTTACTAGCAATGATACAAGATGCCTTTCTGGCAATGATCATGCTATCCCCTAGACATGACCATTTACATCTTCAATACACATTTCTAAAATAATAAAGAAAACAATTACAGAGGCACACTCAATACTTCTACATAATAGTTATCTTCTTAACACATCCACATTTCATATCCTACTATTCATAGAACTGGACTCTTAGCATATAAGTAGCCCAATTGTCTGACATGAGGTTACAAGATACATTTTCTAGTTTCACTAAGGCATCATCTTTGCATATAAAGTTATGATAATACCAACACTATCATGAATCATTCTCAAGTATTTGCAATTGGGACAATTTTACCTCCAATGACCTCTCAAGTATCACACAAGTACACTGAAAATCATAAGGCGACCAATCACATGAAGCTTTATGAAAGTAATTCTAGCACTGCTAAAATACACACATGCCTAAGCAATTATAACAAGAATGTTTACTTCATTGATTCAAAGAGGTTTCAATGATAAGAAAATAATAATGTAAAAGAGTTAAGAAGGTATAGCTCATGTATGTATGAGAATACTTATATAAGCCATCATATATGAGTATACATTCTATGCAATAAATCTCAAGATCAACTGAAAGTGAGATAGCCATAATGCATGAGAAGAGTGTCACTTCATGAACCCAAACTCTTAATAAAGTAAGGTATGATTCAACATTTATTTATCTTTTATACTCCCAAATTTAATTCACAAATCATAATATGTATAGGTTAATTGCAATATATATATATATATATATATATATATATATGCAAGATATCAAACAGCTAACAAGTCTTGTACAATCTACCTTGGAAATTTCTAGAACATGAGTCATATTATCCTTAGAAGAAGCATAATATTTGGATAAGATGAAGAATATTTATAGAACAAAAAAATGATGGATAATAAAATTAGTTTTACAAGGAGAATACATAATCATGCATGCCACAAAAATGTGGGCTAGAGCATTGAAATGGAAAAACATAGTAACCAAGCTAATAGAAAAATGTAAATAGAGGCAAGAGAAAACTAAGATAGAATTACCTAGATTGCTAGCAATGTAAGCTTTAAATGATCAAGTACTATAAAGAGAGAAATTTTTGACACATCAAACAATCCAACACATAAGACAATGGATTAAAAGCTTAAAGCGGGAAGAATACTTGATAAAATAAGTGGTTGATAAAATGATGGAAATAAAAGATCTAGCGGTCAACTTGAATTTCAATTAAGTAGAATTACTTGTGAAGATAATAGGTGTAAGTTTGAATCTAGATACTATTATACATTTGCAAGATTATCATAACGATTGTGATCATTAGCAAAGCCTTTGACATGCTGTTCGGATTTGTTATGTCTAAACACCT
>VDFB02383956.1:0-23199 GCA_007258455.2 Sequoia sempervirens
AGGCAAAATAATAGTTCAATTTTACTTTTCCTAAAAATCCTCCAATAACACAACTTCTTAGCCAATCATATTGATGAAAAATAATTTTTATAATTTATAAAATTAAATATTTTGCAAGTTCACTTTACAAAATTTAATTTAATTTTTTTTCAAAAAAAATATTGTTTTTGATTGGTTGAAAGCTAAGTTATTAATAACTAATTAACTAAGAAAAACAAAACTCATTCCAATAGTATTGCCTCGCGGCAAGTACTAATAACAGATTTTATATTCATATATACTTACATTTATTTATTATAGGTTATAATGGTAATATTTAAATTATTAACTTCATATTTTAATATTTATAATATTGTATTCCATAGTCAAAATTATAATATTATCTCCAATAATTATATTTATAATAATATTTAAATTGCAAATATTTAGAGTTAAGTTTCCGATATTTATTTTATTTGTTAAATACTTACATTTCGAGATTACAATTCCGGAGACATGACAACTTTTTAGCATTGCGGATTTTTATCAGTCCATTTTAGATGTGTTTGGTTTTATAATTGCATTCTAGTCTTTAGATGCTCTATATGGAATCCATGATTGATAGTGCTTAATGCAATCATTGCCATATACACATTTTATATTTTAAAATCACAAGATGAACAAGAGATCGGATGGAAATGCAAAATAAAATCCAAGCAAGCTCACCGTTCAGATGCAATTTGATAGTAAATATTCAAAATCGGTTAATACACAACAAAATTATATGCCACATAAAGAAAGACCTGAAATATTCTTGAAAATAGCAAGGGTTTCAAACCTGTAAGGAACTATTCTAAAATACAAACCACCTTCCACATATACCTTAAAAATTCCCTCTTAGCTGGCTGAAGCACATAAAATATGCAATTGCACTCGGGTGCTTCTTGTGAATACTTTACGATTGGTTGAACATAGGTGGTTGTTTTAAAAAATCTAACCACCAAAAAATTCTTTTAGCTTTTATAAAAAGCTATCGGACAAGCATCTCCTAATCGGAACAATCTGTTGAATGGAAAATTGTGTAAGAGGAAAAATCGATAGAATAGAGAACTGAAAAGATATCAACAATAAATGCTTCACCAAAATCTATGCTGGATTTTGAAACCACTCTACACTCTACAGCCATATAAGAGGAAATAAGCTCTTTTTGGTTATATTAAAGAGAACACAACGCCTAAACATTTTGGTGGCAATTGGTTTTTCCCGTTGGTGATCTTCATCCTCTTCCTCAATCTAGACATCATTTCCAAAAAGATTCTCATCATCAAAAACATCAATTGCTTCCCCGGTGAACCAAGACACTGCATGGGGGATAAGCTTATCCCTAATTGTAAATCTGCAGAAAACACAAAAATCTACTTTTAGTGAAAACTGACTCTAAAAAAACAGGAAATGTAAAATTAACCACTTGACAATAAACAAGAACAAAGTACAAACCCAATATTGAAGTCTTGCTCCATCGCATTTTGAAATTCCTCAGTCTATGAACCACCGCCACAAATTTATTAGGACACAATACATTAAACTCAAAAGATTTCAAATTCAGAACATAGGGAACAAAACAAGCAAAACAGATCACTCATCAATACTCACAGTTTCTTCATCAACATCCTCATCTTCAGGAAACTTGGGTGGATCAAAGAAATTGAAAAAGCTCTGGCATTTCTCAATTTTGGTCACTGGCTTTACATCCTTGGCTCCCTTCTTTGTCTTCTTCCTCATGACCTTTCGTGTAAGGTTCTTTCCAGGTAACCAATCAATTTCGGTTCTGCAAGTCATATAAGAACATCAGTATATGTATTGGTAAATCCACTTCATAAAAGATGTACGTGTTTGACTCACCCTATCACACGATCCAAGATAGGTTCATTTTCATCTATCATGTAGTATATCTTTGTTAACTGCAGGGTAAAAAAAATTAGAAATTATAAAATGAACAACAAAATGGTAATGCATTGAATATAAACATACCTTACAAAAAGACCAGAGACAATTAAGAAACTAATAACAAAATTCAGATGGGCAGGCACTCAAACGAGGATGCTTACCACATTGTTCTTAAAATAAGGGTTCTCACTGAAGAAAAATTCTAACTTGAAACCATTCTCGTCCTCGTCACTGTCAAGAAGAGAACATCTTATGTCCTTCAAGAATTTCAGAGCATCTTCATCACGTTCTGTTATCTGTTTGTCAAACAAGTCAACTTTCACTATGCTCAAGAAATAGGTTATATTGCATGCAATAGCCAAACCATGTATTGGGTATTAGGAAAAAAGAGAATCATTCTACCTGCATTGCTAAAGTGTCATTGTTCGTCATGGCCGTCAACCAAAATTCAGGAACTCCCTCTTCTGCCACCATCACAAAGATATCATGATATGAGCTTCCCTACCAAACTTCAAACCACAAAAATAAAACTGTTAATTACATACCAAGATCAGTAGTTTCTTGCTTTGATCCTTTCTTTTTCTCCATTTTAGTATCTTCAACATCCACTACTCCATTTACAATGTCATAGCGCTGCAATAAAACAAAACTCCATCACAAGCATATTAATTATTAAGGAATGGTTATACAAACCCCACACATGGAAAAGTAATTAGCCTAGAGATTCTTCCCCAATGGATATAACATCTTGACATTATCCTATTGAAAACAGAAATCCTATTTCTGCTTTCTTGAGCTCTAACAGTTCAATCATAAGTAGATGCCACATTATATTTTCAGTAGTGTCAAATAACATAATTGTCATATGTTCCAGAAAAATAACTCAATTGGGTGATAGATCTTAATAGCTAAATTTGATTATGTAAAATTGAGGAGCTCCTAAACAATTTGTAAAAATCTCTACCAACTACTTTTGCAAGTTCTCATGTAATAGATGATGAAAAAAACTTTACTACTATTATATTTATAATTTTATTACATTATGATTAGATCTTATCTATTCATCCATTTTTTGTTGCTCTTCTGATATAGTTCATAATCAACATTGACAACTTGTGAACCAACCTAAAAGTGATTAAAGTCACAACATTAATGGCATGAGAGCATCTCACAATATTTTAATTGGATCACACAAAAATATAGTGTTGTGTAAAAATTGGGAGATCCAATCATAACAAAGGAGGGATACAACGGAACACAACAGATGAGACCCTGAAGTAATTTAGAACAATGCAGGGTATGAGAAAATCAAAGAATGTATTGAAGATAAACGAGTATGCCAAGAAAAAGGTCCACAATTAACACTAAACAAAAAAAATGCGATCTATGTATATGTGCATGTTTATGGATCATGCTCTATCTGAAATTTAATCCGCTACTAATAAAAATGAAATAGAAACAGATAGGAGCATCTAGTATAGTTTATGTAATGAAAAGTGTGTCTTTCATTGTGTCTCTTCATTGGTCGACAATTATCAACTAAATGTATGAATTCATATGAATTTGCCATGTTTTAAATCATACAACATATCTGTGAGACCAAATTTGTTGAAACTGTCAAAAGTAGCAGTACGAAACAATTCACTGAAAAATTATATTTAAAGAAGAAATTGGGGACCACATGAAACTTCACTATTTTCAAAAGAAAGTTCAATACACCACATCAAAATTACTAAGAGATAAAAAGGGTACCTTCTTGTAGAGAGGTTCATAAAGCTTTTGATATTTGGCCTCCAAGGCGACCTTTTCTTCAAAATAATTGGTCTCTAGCTCCTTATGTTGACCCTTTATTGACAACATAAAAAGTCAAAAATGTCCTCTAGATAAATATGTTTAGCCTAAAATAAAAAATCTAGAATAAGAATACCTCCAGTTCTTGCAATGCTTCTACTCGCTTTTTTACTTGGAGGGGCAATGATTCAATGTACTCTGATGAAATGCCATCAAGAGTCTGCAAATCATCCTGAAACATGTCATGGAAGACTCGTTATAATTGACAATTAGTATAATTTTTTCTTGTAATTATCCAACTATATGCTACCATGGAACCAACAAGATTTTACAACTTATCGTAGCCCTATAAAGTCCATTATAATTCAACACCACAAATTGCTAACTTTGCACTTGATAATGAAAACATGTAAAAAATATAAGAATTATGTTGACCATATAATCCAATATTAAAAATAATATGAAAGTTAAGATACCCACCATATCTTCTGTTGCCTTGCCTCCTGTAAACAAATAAAGAAGATATTTGTCAGGTGCATAAGGTAACCCTCAACCTCAATATACAATTACACAACCTACATTCAAAACTTCTTGAAAAGCAACTCATCCCTCTAAAATCTCCTTAATAAAGATAGATTAAATCACCATCATAGCTACCACTACCATATTTTTAAATTAATCAAATTTGAAATGTGGTCAATTAATTTTAAGCCTTTGATATGATCAAGGGGAATATATGCAATACAACCATACAATGGAAAACAAAGAACATGAAAGCAAACAAGTTCACACCTAACTAAAAAATATTTAGAGATCAACATAGATTTCAAGAATCATCATACAAAGACACTCTTCAACAAGCTAATCTAAAAGATTAATGAAACATGGGAAAGACATGATAGTTAATATCCAAAATAATGAACGAAAAAAAAGCCACAAACAACTTTGTTCAAGATGTATCTAACCTACCTCCAACTAGAAACAATATTTACCCTACTTTGATCCATTGTTCATGGGTACATCATACCATGTCTTGCTGACAATAATCCAAAGGGAATCCAAGATGCTTAATCATTTGGTACAATCATGAACAAAGTAGAAAGATACATACAATTGCTTTTGGATCGTTGCTCCATGAGAATTACCGATCGCGGATACATTTTACCTCACAGAATACGAGGGTCGTTAGATTATATTTTAAATCAACGGTGACAACTACATATTATAGAGTCTACCCCTTGAACCCATCAATCACTTCCAGCCTCCAGCCCCTACTTTTCCATAAGAATTTTTTTTTTAAATACAAGGATTTGCCATCATAATTAATGCATTTTCCTATTATTTTCTAAGAGTCGCCAAGATTTTCTACAAAATTTTAGTGATGTAAAAAAATCGCCAATAATGCTGATAAGGGCATGATTCGGTGGTCAAGTCGCTTGGTTGTAGTGATGGCCACCAGGGTTCAAACCCTCGCTGGGCCAAAAGTGCTCGCAGGCCTTGTGCCTTCACTGGGCCGTTGTGCTTGCGGGTTTGGTTGTTTCTTGTAGTTTCTTGTACACAGTTCATAGCTCTGGTCAAAAGTGTCTACCCCTAATAATATGGGTGCATTGCACCTTTTAAAAAAAAATCACCAATAAAATTAATAATTTTTTTTGAAAAAAAGTAAAGATTTTTCAATAGAAAATATTCTTTTCCAAAAAAATGAAAGATTCACCAAGATTTTACATATTTTCTTGAGGGGGGGTGTCTTAAAGTTATCACTAATTTTCTATAGGTGGATTTAAAAAACCAGCAACTAGGGTTTATTTCAAGAGGTTTTCTAAGGACACAATTTTTTAATAGCCAGGGTTTGCTAGGGAGTGGCAAATTAAGGTTTTTCAGTAATGGCTAGGCTAGCCACGCAGCTAAGGTTTCAATAGTTTGTAACCTAGGGTTGCAAGATAGGAATGGAGTCAAACATCATGAGTGAGGGAAAGGATGAGGAAGGATCCTCACGACCAAGGAAGGACTTGAGTAAAATCAAGTGCTTCAATTGTCAATGTTTGGTAATTATGCATCATAGTGTCCAAACGAGAAGAACCAAGGAAAGCAATAGTAGAAAGAGGTATTAGTCTCTGCAGAAATTTAGATGATTGAGTTTCAATTTTGAGAAAAAGTTCTCAATGATTTCTTGACTTCCTACCGGTTTGGTTCTAAGGAACGCTTGGTACGTGGCAATGAGGCCTCTAGACATATGACATCAGCCCAAGATTATTTTACCAATTTCAAGGAACATAATTCTGGAGTTCAAGTTGAGCTTGGTGATGATGCCACGTATCTAGTACTAAGAGTTGGTACATTTCCCTTTCAACTACAATCAGAAACTTTTGTAGATTTTCATGATGCTTTGTTTGTTCCTAGTCTCAAGAAGAATCTGCTTTCAATTTCGATGATGGAGAATAAGGGTTATGCAGTTGAACTCAAGGATCAACAAGCTCTTATCAAACCAAAGGAATCTCCTAGACATAGCACTAGTGATAAGGGTTAGATAAGTTAATTTTTATAGGTTACAAGGTGAACCGGTTCTAGCAACATTGATGAGTAACATCAATGATTTAGAGCCTTTCAACTTCCAAGAAGCTATAGATCAACAAGTTTTGGCGAGATTCCATGGTGGAGTACACCTCTATCATAACAAAAGATGTGTCAGACAAGCCCGAAAGGGAAGTTAATTGCGAGTTCCAAGTGGCTCTATAAAATCAAGCATGGTGTAGATGGTCGTATTGAGAAGTACAAAGCAAGGTTTGTGGAAAGAGGGTTATCCCACAAGGGAGTGGACTATGAGGAGATTTTTGCTCCGGCCACTAGATACACTTCCATTAGAACAATTATTTCTTTGGTTTTAGTCATGGGCTAGAAAATACATCAAATGGATGTTAAGACAACTTTTCTTAATGGTCTCATTGTAGAAGAAGTGTATATAGAACAACTTCAAGGCTTTCAGGTAAATGGTAAGGAATCCCATGTCGATGGGCTTATGAAAGCCTTATATGACTTCAAACAGGCACCAAGGGCATA
This sequence comes from Sequoia sempervirens, assembly GCA_007258455.2. NCBI lineage: Eukaryota > Viridiplantae > Streptophyta > Pinopsida > Cupressales > Cupressaceae > Sequoia > Sequoia sempervirens. Next base: position 6,775 of record VDFB02383956.1, read on the forward strand.
GTATTCTAGGATAGATGAATATTTTCTTAGTATGGGCTTTAGCCTAAGTGACGCAAATTCTTATCTTAATTACATAGTTGTTGGGACTGATCTGCTTTGTACATAGATGATTTGTTCATCACAGGTGCAAAGCAAATTTATTTGCTAAGTTTGAGATGAAGGACATCGGCTTGATGCATTACTTTTTGGGGTTAGATGTTTGGCAAAGACTGGGAGAGATTTTCCTAGGGTAATGTAAGTATGCAATTGAGATCCTAAAACAATATCCGATGGAGGATTGTAGACCTATAGCCACACCTATGATCACTAATCTGAAGTGTGTAACATCTTCAAATTTGGAGGTGATTGATCCCACGTTGTACAGGTAGTTGATAGGTTTCTTGATGTATTTTTTCAACACCAAACCAAATATATGTCTTGCAACGAACACTTGAGTAAATTCATGGAGCCTAGGCAGGAGGATTGGGTATTAGCAAAATATGTGCCTATATATTTGAAGGGATGTAATGTCCCCTTTTGAAATATTCCTAAATTTAGGCCTGCAAAACAAAAATATTCACTAAAAACTGATATTAGTAATAACAAGTATAGACTTTATGGTTACATTCAAATTAACACATAAAATATTATAATATTGAGAGCAATACATCATAACTAAAACATCATAATAATTAGATCTATAATTCATAGCATCATTAACATTTGGATTCAAAATATCTAAAATCTTTAATGGTTATTCCAAACATATTCCTATAGCCAATCATATTAGGAATTCACTTGAAGTACTTGCAAACCACAATCTCAAGAATGGTTTTCCTTGTATTGCGAGAGCATGGGTGGATCCTTGTCCATCCATCTCGGGGTGGCGTACTTGAGAAGACCCTCAAACCCAAGAGCACTCGTACGCTTCCTGGCCCGCAAGCGCTCCATCTCGGGGGTGGCGTACTTGAGAAGTCACTCAAGCCCAAGAACACTCATCCACCTCCTATCCCACGAACATGGTAGGATCTCAGGTCTACTCCATCCCTCAGTCCACCTTGGAGGTGCTCCATCCTCCTTGATCAAGCCCAAGAGCACTCATTCACTTCCCAACCCACGAGTGCTCCATCTCAGGGGTGGGGTGCTTGATAAGATGCATGAAGATTGTCTTCCTCAACAAGCCTAGGCGCACTCATACGCCTCCCAACCCATGAGTGCTCCATCTCAAGGGTGTTGTACTTGATGAAGGAAAGGTCGGTACTTCATCTCTCGTGAACTCAAAAGGTTGATTGGCCTCCCTATTTGCCAAACACTTTTATAAATTCAAAATAGATTGCTAAAGGAATCCACAATATTAATTGGTAATAAAATATCATTATGTAATTAATATATATATATATATATATATAGTTATAGTTATTCCTAATTTATAATTTAAAACTTACTTCCCAATAATATTCTTCCTAAAACAATATTTATTTCCAATAGATCTCTTATATTCCAATTTCTTATTCTTTTTCTCTTTTCCAATCCACTTCCTTGATAGATGAGTGATGATTGCCTATTGAATGCCAATGAACCAATTTACCCTTTATATCCATTTTTTGAAGGAGTCACCCACCACTCTTCACAATAAATGAGTCACCACCCTTCATAATAAATGAGTTACCACCTTTCATGGCTGCCTTTTGAGAATAATACTTTATTTCCAAATTGATTGATAGATTTATTCCCCATTGATGATTTCTTCTCAGATGAAATGCTCTCCCTTTTATCTCAAGTTTGAGGGAGTCACACCTTTTCACCTCAATAGTCACAATTCTTCATCGCTACACTTGAAATATAATAATTTAATTTTAAATAAGTCAAATTGTTCGTGCTGTTGTCTATTACTTATAATCAGTCCTAATAATTCCTCAACCTTCCCTTTCCTTCTAGATCTACCTTATATATCTTATCTTGCTTAAGGGACACAACCTTCCATATGTTGGTTGACCATTCTTAACAACTTAATTTGTATTTAATGCCAATTTGGTGTAATGTTAATTATCTTTATTGATTTATTTTGAAGCATAGGCTGTAGACATTTAGAAATTAAACGGGACATTACAGTCCACCCTGCCCAAGATTGCTTGTCCTTAAGCAATCACAAGCTAAGATGCTCCTGAAGTTACCAAGATCCCAAATCAATCTTGTAGAATTGTAATTCTTAGACATCGCTCCTTCTTGTAAGGTTATTATTTTTTGTTGCAATATTTTGATATAATTAGGAATTGAAAACTCTATAGCTAGTGACAATTGTCTTGGTTATATCTGACTCTATAACACAACGATGTCCTTGGAGAGTAGTTGTTAGTATACTTGCCTCAACTTGACTACCAATAAGGTTAATACCATCCTTAATCTAAAGTTAATCTTCTTTTTATTTATTAAAGGCTAGTTAGTAAAAAAAATCAAAGATAGGAAGGCCTAATCATTAGGCTCTTTGAGCTCTTTGGCTCCAATTGCATATCGTACTTCTTTTGGATCCTCAAGAAATTTGTAGGAATCAAAATACAATACCAATTGTAATGTCCCCTTTTTGGGATATCTCTAAATTTAGGCACCGCAAAACAATAATAATAATCACTAAACATGATATTAATAATAACAAGTGTTTAAACTTTATAGTTATATTTAGATTAACACATAAAATATTATAATATTGAGAGCAATACATCATAGCTAAAACATCATAATAGTTAGATCTTCTATGGCACCATTAACATTTAGATTCAAAGGAATATCAAGCATATTCCTATAGCCAATCATATTAGGAATTCACTTGAAATGCCAGAGCCATAATCTCAGGATGGTTGTCCTGTATTGTGAGGCATGGGTGGATCCTTGTCCATCCATTTTGAGTGAAGCGTGCATGAAAAGACCCTCAAGCCCATGAGCTTGCTTATAGCATACAGCCCATGAGCACTCCATCTTAGGGGTGGTGTATGAGAATCCCTCAATCCCAAGAGCCACTCATCCTGCCCATGAACATGCGTGAGGATCTCGAGGAGTCTACTCCATCCCTCCTCCACCTTGGAGGCTCCATCATCCTTGATCAATTCACAAAGCTCCACTTGGGGAGTAGCGTGATTGATAAGATGTCTTCCTCAACAAGCTTATTTGTACCCCAAAATTAAAAATTTTGTTATGCTTAGACATTTTGAAGAAATGGTAAAATCTTATTAAAATGGAGTCAAAAGGTCAAAATTTGGAGTATGCATGTCTTGCATGAGGGGTTAAAATGCAAAATTTTCAAATTCTGACGATCTAGGTTTGCTCAGAGCAGCTTAACCTACAAAACCCAGATCTCAGTTTTTCATCCCTAAATTTTAGGAAAACTGCTATTTTTAGAAATTTTCTAAAATTAATAAATTTTTCTAGGTTTTTCTGGGTTTCTTTGGAAATGGATCTTGGCAAAACTTTCTAAATGATAGAAAGTTAGTCAGCCAGTCGGCCCGGTTTTGATTGGCTCGAAATACATCTATATAGAACTCGTCGCGATGTGAGAATCTTTAAAAGATCGGTTTGCCTCTTTAGTCTATTATGCTTTTGAAGTGTACTTCGGGAGCTCAGGAGTCATCCAATGGAAGTGGTCGAGGTACGCGGTGACAATTCGGCTTATTCAAACTTTCAAGCGAGAGCCTTAAGATGGTGGAGCTGAGCTCGAGAAGAATGAAGAGAAGTTGAAAATGATGAAAATTTTCTAACAACTTTATGACTTAGGTGATGAAGAAAGGCCCATCTTTTCTAGAGCATCGGATGTCAAAATTAGGGTTTAAGCCTCGATCAAACTTGTTAGTTCTCTGCTAGCTCCAGCCGAATTCAGCAGATAAGTTATCAGATTACTCAGTCATCCGGAATTTGACACCGAACGAGGGTATCCAAACTGAAGTCAGAACAAGAGGAAATGAAAAATATCAAAATTTGACTAAGTGTTAGCAAAGTGGGTGCCCCAAGTGAAGAAGGGCGCCCAACTTTTTGAAGGGGCTAATTTAGCTTTTAGGGTTCAAGGATATGCTTGTTCTTTTCAGTGCTTTCGGCCGGCCGGCGTGACTATCTCAAACCGGATCATCCAGATTATCCAAGCTCGATGGGTCGGATCAGCGAGGAGCGCCGCAGGGAATGCAAAAGTTTCAAATACGAAGAAAGTCGAGAAAGAAAATGGCTAGAATGCGGTGAGTTTGGAAAAATTTTGGTGAAGAAGAGCCATAGTTTTCAAAGATACATCTAGCGGATGAATCCTTGGATGAGTGTCTAGAGATCTCGCCATGAATTGATCGACTTTCCGCGAGATATCCGACCCGTCAATGGTCATGATCACGAGATCTGAAATTTGAAAGTAAAGTTCGACGAAGGCTGAAAACCAAGATTCAGAAGCAAACACAGAAAAATCAAAAAATAAACTAAGTCTGGTGAAAGTGGGCGCCCCCAGCCAAGATGGGTGCCCAAACTTTTAAGGGGTTAAAACCCACTTTTTGGCGAAGATCGTTCTAGAAGACCCCTCTTCATATTTTGTCAGCTTCGCGATGAGCATAGTCTTCAGTCAATCCGATGCCCGGAGCTCCAGATTCAAAGAAATCATTTGTAGAAGAGGAGCTAATGGAGAAATTTGAAGGTCATGAAAATGGCTAACTCTGGACAAAATGGGCGCCCCTAGAAGGAAAAGGCACCCACGAATTTGAAAGTCAAGATCAGGTTTTTAGCCAGAGGTGCCTCCAGAATTTTTTTCTCAGAATCAGTCAAGCTCCGCCGTGAAACCTTCAGCGCGCCTGTCGGGTCAATCTGCAAACGGGAAATCAGAGGCGAAGTAGCATGTCAAAATGAAGAAAAGTTGAAAATATCAAAAATAAACTAACACTAGAGGAAGTGGGCTAACACTGGAGGAAGTGGGCGCCCTTGGTGAAGAAGGGCGCCCATCTTCTCATGCCTTAGAGATTTCTCAAAAGTTTTCAAAAGTTTCAAATTTACAAGTGAAGAGGGATGGCATCCAAATGCATTGATCAAAGATTTTAGGGTTTTGGAAATAAAAGCAAAGAAAGCAAAACCTAATCCAAAGCCCTAAAGTCTATTTAACATCATTCTTTCATGTATTTTTCATTATTTTTGCAGGTAGCATCCAGAAGAGAAAGTTGGAGCAGCAAGTTTGAAGAATTTTTGTGATTCAAGAATCCATAGTTGCTGGTTTTACATCAGATTTTTCAAATCAGCAAGCATAAACCCTTGCTTTTTCAAGCTTTTTTTTATATAGAAGATCAAACTTTTCAAAGGGAAGGCCAAGGTTTCAGTTTTCAATCATCACAGGTCTTTTCTCTTCAATCTTAAAGGAAATTTTTTCAAGAACTTCATCAAGTTGCAGCAGCTGCTTTTATTTGCATGTCGGTAGAAACATCGGTGCATTCAATTTTCAACCACATCACAGGTCCTCTCAATCAATCTTACGAAGAAAGCCCATATCAGCTTTTCCGAAAATTTCAAAACTTAGGGTTGGAAGTTGCTTTTTAGGCAAGTCGGGGGTGCAAATCTAATCAAAGCCCCAGGTCCATTTCTAATCTTGTTACAGACAAAACCAGTGCCAGCTTTTTTCGGGAAAATTGAAGAAATTAGGGTTTTGCTGCTTTTTCAAGCAAAATTCAAAATTTTCAAAAACGGACGATCTGGGATGTCTTGCAACGAATTTCTGAGCAAAACCCATATCTCAGAAAAATTTCTCAAAAAATTTGTCCATTGGAGCAAGAAAATCAGCATTCTAAAAATAGAAATTGCTCAAGACTTGTCTGAACCTAGGCGAGTTTACAATCATTCTTCAAGTTTTCCGAAATGGAGTACACTCCCAATGTTTTTAAGACTGAATCAGCTCTCTATCACGATTACATCAAAACAATTGAGACAAACTTGCATCATATCAAGCCGGTGTTTGATCTACCACGTACTATGGAGAAAATGAAACCTTACTTCAATCAAAACACGGGACGTGCGGACTCCTCGCGTGATCGATTTCTATATCGGTTGAGTCTTGAGTTAAATGTCAGCTTGCATTAAGCATTACAACATTTACAAAGGGAAGTTGATCAACGGATATGGTAGATTGATTTGCAGTCTAAAGCCTGATATGATTGAGAAGTGTTTTTCCATTCCCCCGAGGCCTGAAAGCGTTACTCTCTCAAAGGGTGAATGTGAAAGGATATGGAATATGCACATAGATAAATATAACAAGAAGATTGCACAGAGGTGGATGAAGGAGAAACATAAAACATTGCCTAAGAATGCCGGGCGAGGAGAGTTTAAGGATGAAATTGCCATCATTATCACCTTGCTCAACAGGGTCACTGGCTCAGAAGATGCCACCAAGTTTCAACCTTGGATGTTTTACGCCATACCCCACATCATGAAGAAAACTGAGTTCTATGACTGGCCTACCTTGATCAGTGACTATCTACATCAGCAGATAACAGAATACTTCCAATTTCATGTATTCCACATGGTGTCGTACCTAGTCTACCTAGTGGCCTATCAAGGTCAATTCAGAGGGTTGAACACCGAGGGATCATTGAGCGTACAGCACATATATAACTACTATCCCCAGTTGGAGTTCACAAAGTCGTTGCATCATTACAAAAGGGTGAACGAGGCTTTTCTGATGTACACTATGCGGGACCTGGACAATGAGTTGCATGTCCGTATATCTTCAGTTGCCAGGGCAGCGGTGGTGGAATGAGCGGATTGGTTTATACAGTTTCCCACTTTCACCTATCTCAGGGTCTATGGTTATTCAGGTGCCCCACTCATGTTACCAAGGTACCTGTTGGATGAGGTCGTCTTCATGGAGTTCTTGAGGCAGGCTCACGATGTTCATACAGTCCTGAGAAATAGAAGGAGACCCTCTCTTCAGTTTCCATTAGGGTTGGGTATATACACATGCAGGACGGCTGCAGATGCCAAGTCAATGGGAGATGAGTTATATAAACTCAGTCTCAAGTCCTACAGCGAGAGACGATCATTTGATCCTCATGGTTTCTACGCTGGCCGACTTGAGAAGAACTATGATCATATAGCCGCACTTGAAGATTTTTGGGCTAATTGTACAGATGAGTTCGAGGTGCAGAGATGTAGTTACAGTAAACTTACTCTCCATCAGATGAAGGATTGTTTAAATGAAGACATAGAAGGGTTATCAGATGATGACGAGGATGTGCTTCTCCCGATATATACTCAGAAGCGAATAGAAGATCAGCCCCTTTCACAAGTCAACTGGGCTAATAAGGAATCCCTTTCAGTCGAAGACAGGACAAGACAAGTCCTTGAGCATAGTAAGGTTTTCCTGGTCCTTAAAAAGAAAAACTCCATTCCAGTAGCAGAGCCGCCAAGGATAATTCCCTCTTCCTCCAGAGCACAGTCGAAAGGGAAGGGTAAAAGTCAGTCTCAAGAAGGCGTCAAAGGTAGTAGATTGAATAAAAATGTAAAAAGAAGGTTGGATTTCTCAGGCATAGTCATACAGGGGCAGCCTACAGCTGATTCAGAAGTTCCTCCTGATGAGCCCATACCTCAGAAAGAAGCAGAGGAGCCACCTTAAACACATGTTTCTGTACCTTTGACAGGTTCTTCGCCAATCCACATCGACCTTGATATCGAAGATGATGAAGAGATTACAGTTGCACCTCCTAAGGAAGTTAGTAAAGATACTACCATGTCTTGGCTTGAGAACTCCTTAGGAAGGGTTAGAAGAAGGCCTTCATATCAGATGAGTGTTGATGATCTTGATAACATCTATCAGGAACCTCCTAAGAAGAAGGCAAAGAAGCAAGTTCACTTTGATAGGAATTCTGATAATGAAATAATCATGGAGACTGCATTGCCACCAAAAGACAAGAATAGGGATGAGGTGAATATGGATGATTTCGTCATGGTCAAGGCCAATCTCGGTAGAAATACCAGACATGCAAATTTGAGTCTCTTCAGAGTTGCATCCGAAAATCTTCAGGAAAGAGTACTCAAGGATGGAGAAGACAAGGCAGCACTCAAGGCTGAAAATCAGCAGCTCAGGGTTTTCATTTCTAACCTTGTCCATGGTTCTTCACAGGTAACCCAGTTGCTGCCCCAGATTTTAGAGACACCAGCTGATCATCAGCAGTTAAGACAGCTGGTCATTTATGGGAAAGAAACTCAAGAGTGGATCGAGAGTTTCATTGTCAGAGGAAGGGAGATCTTGGCACGGATGTTCCAGTTAAGGGAAGACGCTCATAAGCTACGTCAAGGTATCCAAGGATTTGAACAAACACTGGCTGAAGTTAGACCAAGGCATGAGATCATCATTGCTGATTTAGACACAGCCTATGGTCCAGCAGTTTCAAAAGAACACAAGAGACAAATCCTTGCTTGGAGGGAGCGTCATGTTTTCAAAGTTAAAACCTATGAGAGGATATCCGAAGAATTCATCGCCTACAGACAAAGGGTGATTGAAGCTCTCCTTTTCATCAGTGAGTTTATCATAGAGATTCCTTCTCAGTATAGTCTAGAAGATGGTTCCTACGTCGGGCTTGATGAAGTGCAGGATCAGTTTTAGAGTGTTGTTCACAGTTGCAGTCCAGTTGGCGGAAGGATAGGCCATATTTGATTGATGTTAGCAAAGTTCAAGAAAGCGTAATGAGGTCAAAGATTTCCTGAGATCTGTTGCAGATGCTAAAGATATTCTAGAAAAGCGGTGTTTTGCTATTGAGGGCATAGATGCACCGAACCCGGACATAGTTTCTAATTTTCTAGCGGATGTGATTGAGCTTTAAAGCAGCTTTCTTCTAGAAGCTTTCTTTCCTGCTTTCTTTCTATTCTTGGAATGATCCTTATCCATTCTTTGAAAAGAGAAAGAAGATGTAATAGTTGGCATTTCACCTTTTACGCTTTCTAGGGACAGATGTTATCTTCTTTCTAGATTTAGTTAAAGCTTGCTTCAGCAGAGCAAACCCTAGATTGTGAAAGCAAGGAGATTTTAGGGTTCCCTACTCCTCTGCTTCTCTATAAATAAGAGCCTTTGCTCATTTATTTTCTTTAACTGTGCTAGTGAGAACAAAGCGCTGAGCCTATTAATGCGCCTATTTGTTATTCGAAGTGTTGTTCAATTGTGTTGTGATAAGCAAATTGTTGAGCCTCTTTAGCCAACAAGGAGTTAGTGTGATTATTGTTTCTATTGTGTAAGAACAAGATTGCAAGCCTCTTTAGCTGCAATTTCTTGTTCCAGGCATGTTAGAAGTGAGTTTTGTTCCAGAAGTTTGAGTAATAAAATAATGAGCCTCCTTTGCCTTGATATAACATCTCAGTTTCCGTTATTTGTGTTCTAATTTTATGATCTTGATTTCAGCTTACATTGAAGTGTGTAGATGCTTGGTGAGAAAGAGTTTATTGAAGCATTTTTTCAGAGAGTCAACCTTGTTCATTTCTAGTTTCTCTTGCTTTGTGTATTACTTGAGAAGTTAGAACCGTCTTTAGTTTAAGTTAGTCATAGTTGAAGTTCTTAAAATCAAAAATCTTTCGGTGCTTGGCGTTTGTGTTTTATAAACCTTTGTGCTTTAGCTGATCAAAAAGATAGGAAACTTATTTCTTAGTTTACTTTCTTTCAACACCATCAGCAAGAGGGAGCTTCCCCTCCTAATTTGAAGAGTAGTTTTATTGTGCATAGCTGTCTATTTCAAATACACATTCCAGAGGTGCGAATTTAAATGCCAATAGATTTCTTTTGAGCTGAACCTATGGAATCTATTAGGCCTCATGAGGACTTCTTTTTCAAATCTTATCAAAAGTTTAAGGCAAAGCATATAGCAGAATTATCCCTTAGCAATATGACTAAACCCACGATTGAGCTTCCTATCCTTGATAAAACCATGATTGAACCAAAATCCCTTCCAAGTAACCAACACCAAACCATAGAAAATCCTCCACCTATTTCCTATTAGAGACCACAAGATAACCAAATAAGTCTCATTGTGCCTCCTAAAATAAAACAAATTTATAAAGTTAAAGAGAAAGTGTTTGAACAACCTCCCATGGTTCCTTCCATTCCTCCCTTGTGGGAAGAAAAGAAACCTATGGTTGATAAACTCTCTCCTACACAATTGCAACTCGAAAACCAAACAAAAAGAAACTGAAATGCTAGAGAGCATAGGCGTAGATGTCATGCTATTGCCCGTTTGATATAAGAAAAACATGAAACAACAACGCAAGAAATGCATGCTGATTCTCCACCTTTGTCGCAACAAGAATATCCTATATCTCGACCACAACAAGAACAAGCACCTTCCATGGATATTATCATTAGACCTTATGTTGTGATTAAATTGGATGATGATGAGACTATTAAGATTGATGAGGAAGTGAATAATGAGTTGAATTTATTGTTTTCTCTTCCATGAGCTTAGATGATATCAACTGTGATGGTTCTCCTAAAAAGAGTGACTCACCTCGTGTTGAACCTGGTGATGTTCCTAGTACAACACTTGTTGTTGTCCCTTTGGCTAGCTATCCACTTTTTTCATATGATGAACAAGATTGGGATGTAGACAACCCACTATAGGTTGACTCACATGTGCCTTACTAGTCTTTTCTTTATCTTCCTTTTCATGTTCTTTTTGTGTGATTACATGTGCATAATGTGATCCCCTGTATCGTTCTGTTTGACATGTCTTCAAGTTCATTCCTCTATTTGTATCTACATTCTTCTATATGTCATAAGCCTTTGTCTTTTACTTTTGTCTTGTGTTTTCCTTTTGGGGATGATATAAGGCATTGAGAAATTTAGGTCTCTTCCATGTTGACCCAAATTTTTTCTTTGTTTTCGCTCTCTATGTGTCATTCTTCTAGTTCTATGAGTATTTGGGGATGATGACATTTCTGATCTCTATAATAACATTGTAACAAATACATACACGAACCCCAAATCCATGGATCCCTTGTGTTATTTTGGGATTTTATTTGGGGGCAACCCTTTTTCATGACGTAGCTTCATTTGGTAACATATTCTTGACATAGGGCTTTCCAAATAAGCTCTTGTGTCTTCTTTATTGTTTAGCATTTATCTTTGGCTACTTTAAAGTAATTGCTCATAGCATGGTGTTTTGCAATTTCTTTAAAGTGGGGGCATACATTGGCATTATCATTTTGAAAATTTTGACTATAACTTATGTTTCATAGTGCGGTCTTCTTATTTCATGCGATGCATCTTCGTCTTGGTGGTATTGGGTTTGATGTCCTCCAAGATTGTGACTTTTCTGAGCATATGTCATTCCTCATAGCGGTGATGCTACAGATTGCATTCCCTAAGTTGCAAATATTTTATCCTCAACTTGTCCTCTCTTGGAGACATTAGGCACGATGTTCCCTAGGAGGAGAACTTACATGAACTAAGCAAAGCTCCTTTGAATATATTATTTGCATGTTTTCTCATGAGTGCCTATCATAACACAACTTATTATCCTAGTGATCTCGAAGTTACAACCTTTTTCATGGACACCAAGCATAAAACACCTTTCTTTCCAGTAAGGCCATGTTTGTTCATAAGTGCTTAGCATAATGTAGCTTGTTAAGCCTTATGAAGCTTGAAGTTCATATTGTGTGGCACCTTATCAAATTTGTCAAGAGGTATAACTTTGTTATGGTTAGTTCAATGGGAGCCTAACAAGACTCTCTCATTAGCCACCTTATGGGGGCTCACCTAGTGGACAACGGATTTCACTATCCCTTGTGAGCGCATTTGGTTTACATAGTGGACAATGTGTTTCACTTGTAAATGTTTTGGACAAACAGATGGGGCTTGATCCACATCGAGTTGGAAAAAAAATTGAGACTTGATCCACCCCTTTTTCTTTTTCTTTCTTTCTTTTAGTCTTTGACATTGTATGTTTGTGTATCTTGTCTTACTGTTGCATATCATACATCTTGTATGTGTTCCTTTGTGCTTATGTTGGTTTGCCATGGGATCTTGATCCTGGGGGCTTGACCACCTCCTTGATCTTTGTCATCCTATTTCACTAACATTTGTACACTTGGACCCCCTCTTGGTGCATATTTTTCTACTTTAGAGTGAGTTTTGACGCAAGGTCATCCTCTCACTAAAGTGGGGGCTAAATGTAGTGTAGAAAAATGTACTCCACATTTTCACACTTTGTTTTGGCCCTCTTAATTAAACTAGACTTAATAATGCCTTAATAATCCCTATTTTACATCTACAAGCCTAATAAATTACATTTTCTAAAGGGTAAACCTGGAAATAATTAATGCCAACACATAATACTTTACCTTGAGCAATGTGTGTTCTAGGAATAGGGACTTGGGACCCATTCACCCATGGGCGAATGGGTCCACCCTAGGTCTTTGAACCTGAATTTAAAATATGTTTTTGGCAGTATTTTAACATGATCTCTAAATTCAAATTTTGATGTCGGCTTGTAATGTTTAATTTTTAGGAAATTAAGGATACATACCTATAAATACAAGGTTATTTTATCATTCAAATCCTACAATTCTAAAGAAGAAATTTAAGTGAGAAAAAAGTATAGTAAAGTTTATGATCAAGGGAACTCAAGAGAAATTTTATCAAGTATTTTGTTGCAACAATCAAGATCTCAAGCATCATGTCAAAGTATTAAGCATCATGCATGCTTTTGGAGATAACATTGTGATGTAGGTTTCAAAGATCAAGTCAAGAATTTAAGTTATATTTCAAGTATCAAGATCCACATCCATTGGAGCCATTTCATGCAAGATAAAGATCAATATTGTAAACTTCAAAATGTTTATTCAAGGGTTTGGTGAGTTGCAACATAGCTTTGTTCATTCATTATTCCTTTCACATTTCATTATTTCAATTCAAGGTTTAATCACCCAAACTAGGTTTGACCAAGGCAAACCCCCATTCACCAAAAACAAACAATTTTTCCCTCTTGTGTTTGTGTTGCATATGTTAGGTTGAAGAAGGATTGAATATCTCTTGAAGAGCAAGATTGGAAAAGTTGTCAAAGTTGTCATCAAATCATGGAAACTCACCTATAGATCTGATTTTTGACTTTCTGACATTGCAACCTGGATCAAACGAAATCAACATATTCACATTAGAGACCCCTAAAATTTGATTGAAAGCCCCGAGCAAAGACTTATTCGCCCATGGGCGAATGAGTTCCAGACAACCTCCCAAAATTGCCTTTTGGTGACTGGTACATAGTGTTCTGCCCTTCTCAGATTTGCAGAAAGCTTTTTGCTTTTGTTAGTACTAACATTTAAATTGTTCTTTCAAGTTTGAATGGGAATAATTGAGTAGATTTTCTATTTTTAGTTTTTCTCCCAAAAGTGTTGTTTAGGCTAAAACGCCCATCCTCAAGCACAAGGAAATCAATAGATTCCTTCATTGAGTTGACTCACCTAAGGGTTGTAAGTCAATTCTTTGTGTGGATCTCATTGCCTAATGAAATAGTGAGAAATAGGTTTTTCTATTATCATTTTGGTGAACCCCCCCTCTCATAACATAACCTATTTTCCGTTGTTTTAGTTATCATAATTTCTAATTGTTTTTTATTCGTGCTTAAGCCTCTAGGAATACCCTCCTGAGTCTAAGACGAGTCCCCTCTATTGTTCTGTTGATGAACCTTTTTGCACTTACTTGATGACAACCTTGTTCTTGTGAGTGAGATTCAGTTTTAGGAAGTGGAGCAATGGTTTTGGGACCCAACATAATGACACCATTGTTGGGGAACAATTGTTAAGACAACTGAACATCATTTGCAAATTTCAAAAGCTCAATGTTTTAATAGTTGTTTTTTTGGGTTGTTGTTTGTCAATTAAATTTTTACCCTAGTAGATGCAAGATTCATCAATCTACTGAAACATGGAAACCTTCTTCAGATGTGGGTGATTTGAACGAAGAAGGAATCTCCAGAGTGAGTTGGTTCTCCAAATGATCGATCCTATTCTAAATATTTCTGAGGAAAGGGATAGAAAGATAACTTGAAAGTTAAACCTATGACTTAAAATGATCCACAAAACTTAACAATGATTTTGATAATTTCTCTCACGAAACAGTCTAATATTTCTCTCACAAAGCAATCTTCAGAAAAATAGTGATGAATTCACAATCCCTCATGAACAATAGTGCAAAATTGATTTGCATGAAGGTTCAGAAGTAAACACAGCATGCAACTTGCAACAATGAACTTTCTGCATCAATGATTTGCAATACTTAGGACATAAAGAGGATCTGTAAACAGAATCACAACATCAATATCATACTAAAACTGCAAGTTTAGATAGAAATTGGAGATAAGAATGCTATTTTTAATTAGATCAAGGAGTGAAACTCTCAAAATTGAGTACAAAAGTTTACAAGCTCCAAAGTGTTAAGATCAAAATAGAAAATTAGTGGAAGAAGAAAAAAACTAGAATCTCTTTGGGATATATCACCCAAGGAGAGCCCCTAATCTGAGCTCACAAAGGCTCGAGGAAAAAACTCAATGTCTCAAAGAAGCTGCATGAAACCAAAAAAGCATCTTGCTTTTAGCAGTCAAGTGTCGAGCCTCTAAAAATAGGTTGAATCTACTTTAAAAGCCAGAAAAACACCTGATCTCTCCAAGATAAAGCTCAAACTCGACCAAGAGGAAAAGTCAACAATAATCTGCTAAAAATAACAAGAAATCACAAAACAATTTATAAGAGATTGCTTTATGATTCTACTTTACAGGATTGCAGATTTTACAAAAAGATTGCGAAATATTTTGCAAAAGAATTACATCCTTATTTCTCCATTACAATGTTTGATTTTCTCAAAAAATCATAAAAAATATGAGCATCTTCTTTCCCTTAAAAAACAATTTTCCAATCTATGATTGATTTCTCAAAAATCAATCAAAACAAATTAAGCATGAATATTGATTTCTTTAAAATTAATAGAAAAACCTAAGGTTTATCTGATTCTCTATTTATCATTTCATAGGCGTAAGCATTGACATTTTAAGTCAAAAGCCTTATGAATCAAAACCTTAAAACCATTAAAAATAAGACTTATGAAGTTTTGTGATTACTCCTAAGTGGCTCGACCTAGGCACAAGGGAAGTCGACCACTCTAAACTTGAATAAAGTTTAACATCAAATGAAAAAGAAAAGAATGAAAAACCCCTAAGTTCGAATTAGGGCATATGGAAAAAGGGAAACAAACCCTAATCTTCAGCTCATTCGCACTTGACACTTTGCAAGTTGGGTCTACCTGGGAAGAGAATGCACCGCCATGAAAGCTTGATTTTCAACCTTTTGTGATCAGGATTCGAGCTCTTTGTTTACTGTTCCTGTCAAATCTCCATAGAACCAGATGGTAAGTTAGTTGTAAGCTCTTTCGAGCTTCTTTTCTTTGTTCAGAGCCACTTTCTGGCATTGAGGCCGCGGCGTCAATGCAATTTCTGATACATTTATCATTGTATTTTTGTGTTTTCTCCCTGATGAATCCATTCGGCCGCACTATGTGAGCTCGACCTTGCATTTTGGGAGCTTTGTGAGAACTTGGTCGTGGCTTTTCTTCTCCTCCATGGCGCGCACGGTAAGCTTCATCATCTCACTACACCTTCCTTAACATTCTTTCTGCAAAACAAAAGCTTTAAGAAGCTTCATAACTCTATAAAAAGGTTACCCTCCATTAATAATTTCATGGCCATATATAGGCCATGCCATACTTATGCATTAAAATGGGCCTTTTGTTATTTTTTGGGCTCGACCCACCATTGCTAGTTCTGTCTCTTCATTTCATGATCAAAACCCGACATGGGTATACTGCAATATAATGGAATTGTCATTTGATTACAAACCCTCATGTGGGGGTTCATTATTTTGAAGGAAAACTGTTCATTTGTTGTTTCTGTTGAAAACCAGTATGACTCTTCATGACATTTATGAGATTCTGAAAAAATTGTCTTGAATTTAAACTCTCATATGTGTATTGAGCTCGAAATTGTGCACTCCATTATGGGCTTTTAGAAAATTGAAGAAAAACAAAAACCCTACTCCCTTTCTGTAGAAGACTCATCTGAGTATCGGGAAACTTGAAGAAATCTATGTTATAAACTCAAACCCCAATGTGGGTGTATGAAAAATAAACAAAATATGCATATTTTGGTAACTGTGTAAAATATGGGCTCCTTTTGGCATTCAAATTCTTCCATTTTCAATATATGGGTATTTGTTATTTGTGAAGCAAATGTATTTTCTGAATCTGAATATATCACTGCTGATCATCCACACATGGGTTCATGAGATTCTGAAAATGTATCTTTTATTTATATTCTCAATCGTCATCCCCATGTTGTTTCTTCTTTGCACACATAATTCTTTTGATTTAAGTCTTGAAAATTAAATTGCATCTAACTCAGGTTTTCAATAATCGGCATA
>VDFB02383957.1:0-42103 GCA_007258455.2 Sequoia sempervirens
TCATAGCCTCCAATCAGACGGGACTTTTGATAAGCACTAGACAAAAGTCATGTCATCATCCTATAGATAGCTCTTACTAAATTATATCCATGTATTTGATTTAATGTTTTTTACATGAATATTATACCTGTCTCTGGAACGATTTGGAAAATGTCGTTGTAACTCATCCAAAATTGGCTGAAAGCATTGTTTGCGTTCTATTGCTCCCTGATATTATTAAAAATGTGTAGATCTTAAAATTCGCAGTAGCACATATGTCTTGGAGATAAATAAGATACTTACACTCATGCAAAAAAAGATTTAAATATTGAATAATTCTGTATATTAAAAACTGCTAACATATTTTTCAAAATCACCTCTGGAGCCCAATCTCGTACTATATTTCTTAAAATGCACCTGACCTGAAAATAGCATCAAATTTATTCAATGTACACAGAATCTTAAAATCACAAAGATTCACCATTTATGTTATTGGCATATGTCATAAAATTCATACAGTACAGTCACAGACACAAAACTCACAACAGGTCACCCTATATATACAAACTGGCAAAAGAAGAAAGCATTGTGAGATCATGTATAGTTGCATCTCAAAATAAGTTCTTCAAATTAAGTACATGATGTTTCTTTCCATGTGCCATAGGCAGTTCCCACAACAAATCTTTCCAAAAATTTCAAACATATCACATGATTTATTTATTTTTAAAATAGTATCAACACCAAATATGTTTCCTTGCATTTACAACAGATAGATATAACAATCAATCCTGCTCATAAAAATCTAAAAAACAAAGACAAACAAGTTAATATCTTTAGATCTAATGTAATATGCAGCCCTGTTTTGCCTTTGTCTTTATTTGTTTTGATCAGAGTTGCATGGACACAGATACAGTATCGGATATGGGTACAGTATCGGATACGGATACGGCTACGGCCATTTTTTCAGGGCCCCTAATATGGATACGGCTGGATACAGCATTCATAAAAAACATATACACATATACATATAACACAATTTTATAAGTTATTAGAATATATTTCCTTTACTTTAGAAGCAACACAGACACATAATTAAAAGTTTGTATTTATAATATTATAATTTATGGTTATATTTATATTTATGTTCATATTTATAAATTTATATTTATATTTATAAAACTTTTTCTTATTTTATCAGTATGCCAATTAAAAATATATAGAGATATTTAATAAATTAAATTGGCATACCAATAAAATAATAAAAAAATTTATAAATATAAATATAAATTTTTAAATATGAACATAAATATAAATATAACCATAAATTATAATATTATAAATACAAACTTTTAATTTAAATAAAATATAAATATAATTATAAAATTTTAAAAAAATATAGCAATCAAAACTATAAATTATACGTATAAAAAAAAACTATAAATTATAGAAATTTTAATTTAAAACTATAAATTATAAATACCAAATTCAAAGAGTAAAGCTACGAATATAAATTATATAACATTTAATAAAACTAAAGCTACAAATATAAATTATAAAACATTTAATAAAACTAAAACAGTCATACATTTGAATTAAAAAAAAAAGACCTTCCTGTGCGCACTGAAGAAATCGTGACTATGAAGAACAAAGCGGGTACGAAAAGGGCATTCCAAACAAAAAAATCAAGAAAAAATCGGTAGCAGAAGGAAATTCAAGGAATCTGTTGTACCCCAAAAATTAAATTTTTTGTTACACTTAGGTATTTTGAAGAAATGAGTAAAAGTCTTGTCAAATCAGTCAAAAAGGTCAAAATTTGGGTGTGCATGTCTTGCATGAGGGGTTAAAACGCAAAAATTTTAAAATCTAACGATCTGGGTCTGCTAAGAGCAGCTTAATCTACAAAACCCAAATCAGTTTTTCATCCCTAAATTTTAGGAAAACCGCTATTTTTAGAAATTTTCTAAAACTAGTAACGTTTTCTGGGTTTCTTTGGAAATGGATGCTGGCAAAACTTTCTAAAAATAGAAAGTCGGTCCGTTAGGGTCCAAACTAATTTTGATTGGTTTAAAACACCCATATCAACAGTCGGTGCGCCAAAATCTCAAAATAATCGGCTTTATTCTGATCGGTCTATTCCGCTTTTTCGTATATAAATAGAGCTCCAAGGTCATCAATGGCCGGCCGGCCGCCGCCGATTCAACATTCAAAGCATCTCAACCGTATATTAGATGGATGAGGTTACTAAGAACTAAGAAGAAGATGAAAAGTGATGAAAATTTTCTAACACTGCCAGCCATAGGCGCCCCGGAAGAGAATAGGCGCCCATCTTTTTAGGGCACTAAAAGATGAAATTAGGGTTTATGCCTCCAACCAAAGTTGTTCAGTTCTCTGCCAGCTCCGCGACGAGTCCGACAATGCAGTCATCAGATTATCCAGTCATCTGGGATTCAACGCCGAACAGAGAGATTTCACACAGAAGTCAGAGTGGAGAAAATGAGAAATATCAAAAATTGACTAAGTGTGGAGACTTTGGGCGCCCCTGGTGAAGAAAGGCGCCCAACTTTTTGAGGCACCCAACTCAGTAGTTAGGGTTCGTTGAAATGCTCAATCTTTTCAGTATTCAGCTAGCTCCGCCACGCCTGCCTCCGTCAGATCATCCGACTGTCCAATCTCTAGCAGATTCAGATCAAAGAGGAACATACAGAATGAAAGTTTCAAACTCTGAAGAAAGTCAAATAAAAATGGCTAAGTCTGGGAGGTTTGGGCACCCCTGGTGAAGAAGGGCGCCCAAAATTTTGAGAGGTAAAACAGATAAATCCGGAAACGAAGCTCTAATATGATCTCTTCGCAGTTGATCCAGCTCTCCAACGAGATATCCAAAGATTATCAATCTGAGGCAACGCATTAATGGTGAGAAGTAGGGGGAACGGTGAGTTAAGAACCACAGTTCAAGGCATAAAAAAGTAAAATAAACTAAGTTCTAGGAACATGGGCCGCACTAAGATGGGCACCTCAAGCTTTTGAGGGTCTAAAATTCATTGTTTGGCTTAAGTTCGCCTCAAAACCCTCCTAATATTCTGCCAACTTCGCTGGCGAGCATGGCCTATGCAGCCAATCCGATGCCCGATCACCACCCGACCATCTATAGAGAGGAGCTAACATGAAATCAAGATCATCAAAATGGCTAACTGAAAAAATGGGCGCTCAAAGGAAAAGGCTCCCTTTGGAATTCAAGGTCGAGGATGAAGTTGTTAATAAAGACGCCTTGCAATACCTTTCTCGGGACCAATCAAGTCTGCTGATGGATTTCAGTCACCGCCGATCAATTCAAACCGAAATCGTGAGGGCTACGGCGAGGGGTCAAAATGAAGAAAAATTGAAAATACCAAAAATTTGACTAACACTGCTTAAAGTGGGCGCCCCTATTGAAGAAGGGCGCCCATCTTCTCATGCCTTAGAAGAATTTTCGTGATTTTGAAAAGTTTCAAAATTGCAAGAAGGAAGATGGCGTCCAAATTCAATGAAGCTGAGATTTTAGGGTTTTGAAAATAAAAGCAAAAGAAAGCAAACCTAAAACAAAACCCTAAGTCTATTTAACACCTTTCTTTCATGTAATTTTCATTATTTTTGCAGGTAGCATTCAAAGGAGAAAGTTGGAGCAGCAAGTTTGAAGAATTTTTATGATCCAAGAATTCATTCTTGCTGGTTTTTCATCAGATTTTTCAGATCAGCAACTTAAACCCTTGCTTTTTCATGCCTTTTCATCCAGAAGATCAAGTTTTTCAAGGAGAAGGCCAAGGTTTTCCAATTTTCAACCATCTAGGTCTTTTCACTTCATTCTTCTGAAGGAATTTTCAAGAACTTCATCAAGTTGCAGCAGCTGCTTTTATTTTAGATGTCAGTGAAATCCTCAATGCATTCAATTTTCAACCATCTGGTCCTCTAAATCGCCTTCCTCAAGAAACCCATATCACGCTAAGAAAAGTTTCAAACTTAGGGTTACTGTTTTTCATCAGCCATCGAGTTTTGCTAATCTAATCAATCGGGTCCATTTCTAATCATATTCAACAAAACCTGTTTTTCAAGAAAATTTGAAGAAATTAGGGTTTGCTGCTGTGCAAAATTCAAAATTTTCAAAAACGGATAACTGGGTTTTTCGTCTTGCAATGAAATTCTCGGAAAGCAAAACCCACATCCTCGTAAAAATTTCAAAATTTGTCCGCTGGAGAAGAAAATCAGCATTCTAAAATAGAAGTTGTTGCCTAAAATCAACATAGTATGAAGCTTTACGCCGGCTCTTCAGTTTTCCGAAATGGAGTACACTCCTATCGTTTTCGTTAATCAGCTCTCTATCATGATTACATCAAAACGGCTGAGACAGACTTGCATCATATCAAGCCGGTGTTCGATCTACACGCTTTGGAGAGCGCAGGCAACACCTCAATCAGGAACTGGGGACATTATGGACTCCTCGCAGCAGCGTCTATTCCTATATCAGTTCAGAGTCTTGAGTTCGTAATTGCTTGCATCAAGCATTACAACCCGGCTACAAGGGAGATCCAGTCAGTGGATGGCAGATTGATTTGCAATCTAAAGCCTGATATGATCGAGAAGTGTTTTTCCATTCCCCCATGGCCTGAAAGCGTCACTATCTCAAAGGGTGAATGTGAAAGGATATGGAACATGCACAAAGATAAATATAGCAAGAAGATTGCACAGAGGTGGATGAAGGAGAAACACAAAACTTTGCCAAAGAACGTCGGGCGAGGAGAGTTTAAGGATGAAATTGCTATTATTATCACCTTGCTCAACAGGGTCACTGGCTTAGAAAATGCCACCAAGTTTCAGCCTTGGATGTTTTACGCCATACCCCACATCATGAAGAAAACCGAGTTCTATGATTGGCCTACCTTGATTAGTGACAGTCTACATCAGCAGATAACAGAATACTTCCAATTTCATGAGTTTCATATGGTGTCTTACCTAGTCTACCTGGTGGCCTATCAAGGTCAATTCAGAGGGTTAAACACCGAGGGATCATTGAGTGTACAGCACATATATAACTACTATCCCCAGCTGGAGTTCACAAAGTTGCTGCATCACTACAAGAGAGTGAACGAGGCTTTTCTGATGTACACAGTGCGGGACCTAGACAATGGATTGCACGTTCGCATATCTTCAGTTGCCAAGGTAGCGATGGCGGAGTGGGCAGATTGGTTTATACAGTTTCCTACCTTCACCTATCTCAAGGTTTATGGCTATTCAGATACCCTGCTTATGTTACCAAGGTATCCGTCAGACGAGGTCGTCTTCATGGAATTCTTAAGGCAAGCCCACGATGTCCACACAGTCTTGAGGAATAGAAGAAAACCCTCCCTTCAGTTTCCATTAGGGTTGGGAATCTACACATGCAGGACTACTGCAAATGCCAAGACAATGGGAGATGAGTTAGATAAACTCGGCCTCAAGTCTTACAGCGAGAGACGATCATTTGATCCTCATGGTGTCTACGTTGGCCGGCTTAAGAAGAACTATGATCATATATCCTCCCTTGAAGATTTTTGGGCTAATTGTACAGATGAGTTCGAGGTGCGGAGACGTAGTTACAGCAGACTTACTCTCCACCAGATGAAGGATTGTTTAAATGAAGACATAGAAGGGTTATCAGATGATGACGAGGATGTGCTTCTCCCGATGTATACTCAGAAGTGAATTGAAGATCAGCCCCTTCCACAAGTTAACTAGGCTAATAAAGAGTCACTCTCAGTTGAGGACAAGACAAGACAAGTCCTTGAGTATAGCAAGGTTTTCTTAATCCTTAAGAGGAAAGACTCCATTCCAATAGCAGAGCCGCCAAGCACAATTCCCTCTTCCTCCAGAGCACAATCAAAAGGAAAGGGTAAAAGTCAGTCTCAAGAAGGCGTCAAAGGTAGTAGATCAAATAAAAATGTAAAAAGAAGGTTAGACTTCTCAGGCATAGTCATACAGGAGCAGCCTACAGTTGATTCAGAAACTCCTCCTGACGAGCCTGTACCTCAGAAAGAAGCAGAGGAGCCACCTTTGACACATGTTTCCGTACCTTTGACAGGTTCTTCACCGATTCACATCGACCTTGATATTGAAGATGAAGAGATTGAAATTGCAGCTCCTAAGGAAGTTAGTAAAGATACTACCCTGTCTTGGCTAGAGAACTCCTTAGGAAGGGTGAGAAGAAGGCCTTCATATCAGGTGAGTGTTGATGATCTCGATAACATCTATCAGGAACCTCCTAAGAAGAAAGCAAAGAAGCAAGTTCACTTTGATAGGAATCCTGATAACGAGATAATCATGGAGACTACATTGCCCCCAGAAGACAAGAACAGGGATGAGGTGAATATGGATGACTTCATCATGGTCAAGGCCAATCTTGGTAGAAATACCAGACATGCGGATGTGAGTCTTTTAAGAGTTGTGTCCGAAAACCTTCAGGAGAGAGTACTTAAGGATGGAGAAGACAAGGCAGCCCTCAAGGCTGAAAATCAGCAGCTCAGGCTTTATATTTCTAACCTTGTCCATGGTTCTTCACAAGCAACCCAGTTGCTGCCCCAGATTTTAGAGACACCAACTGATCATCATCAGTTAAGACAGCTGGTCATTTGTGGGAAAGAAACCCAGGAGTGGATCAAGACCTTCATTATCAAAGGAAAGGAAGTCTTGGCACGGATGTTCCAGTTGAGAGAAAGCGCTCATGAGCTACGCCAAGGTATCCAAGGGTTTGAACAAACACTGGCTGAAGTAAGACCTAGGCATGAGATCATCATTGCTGAGGATTAACAACTTCTATGGTTCAGCAATAAAGAACACAAGAGACAAATCCTGCTTGGAGTGGTACCATGTTTCTAAAAAGTTAAAAACTCATGCGAGAGGATATCCAAGGAATTCATCGCCTACAAACAAAGGGTGATTGAAGCTCTCCTTTTCATCAGTGAGTTTATCATAGAGATTCCTTCTCAGTACAGTCTTGAAGATGGTTCTTACGTCGGGCTTGATGTAGTGCAAAATCAATTTCAGAATGTTGTTAATAGTTGCAATCCAGTTGGCGGAAGGATAGGTCATTTTTCGATGATGTCAGCAAAGTTTGAGAAAGCGGCCAATGAGGTCGAAGATTTCCTGAGATCTATTGCAGATGCTGAAGATATTCTAGAAAAGCGGTGTTTTGCTATTGAGGGCATTGATGCACCAAACTGGGACACGGTTTCTAATTTTCTATCGGATGTGATTGAGCTTTAAAGCAGCTTTCTTCTAGAAGCTTTTTTACCGCTTTCTTTCTATTCTTGGAATGATCCTTATCCATTCTTTGAGAAGAGAAAGAAGATAAAATGTAATAGTTGGCGTTTCTTGCTTTCTTTGCTTTCTTAGGTGTTAGATGTTATCTTCTTTCTAGATTTATTAATAAAGCTTGCTTGCTGAGCAAGCCCTAGATTGTGAAAGCAAGGAGATTTTAGGGTTCCCTACTCCTCTGCTTGTTTATAAATAAGAGCCTTTGCTCATTAGTTTCTTTTAACCATGCTAGTGATAACAAAACGTTGAGCCTATTTTGCCTTCTATTTGTTATTCAAGTGTCGTTCACTTATGTTTTGTGATAGCAAATTGTTGAGCCTCTTTAGCCAACAAGGAGTTAGTGTGATTGCTGTTTCTATTGTGTAAGAATAAGATTGCAAGCCCCTGAAGCCGCAATTTCCTTGTTCCGTGCATGTTAGTGAGTTTTGTTCCGTGGTTTGAGTAATAAAAATCATGAGCCTCCTTTTGCTCATCCAAAATCTCGTGATTCGCTATTTATGTTCTTCTACTTTTATGATCTTGATTTCAACTTCACTAGTGTGTAGATGTTTGTTGAGAGAGATTGTTAAAGTATTTTTGTTAGAGAATCTACCTTGTTAATTTCTAACTTCTCTTGCTCTGCTATTACTTGAGAGGTTAGGAACGTCTTTAGTCTAAGTTAGTCGTAGTTGAACTTCTTATCAGAAAATCTCAGCTGCGGCGTTTGTGTTTAAAAAACCTTGTGCTCTAAGCTGATCCAAAAAGATAGGCAGCTTAGTTTTAGTTTACTTTCTTTCAAACACCATCAGCAAGAGGGAGCTTCCCAATTTGAAGAGCAAATATCCGTATACCGCCCTGCTTCAAATACGCGAGATTCCGTAGGTGTGAATTTCAACGCAACATACTTCAAGGAGGAATCAATAAGAGGTTGTCCAAGGAGGCTATGGCGTTGCTGTAAAAATTTGGATCATGGTTCATGTACCTTCACACATTTGAGGATCCATGGATTTGCATAAGCTCCATACAAACTCCCACGGTATCCGGTAGATAAGGTGGTCATGCTTGAAGTTGCAAGACAGTTGGTCCACTTGGATTCCGTCTAGAAGAAAGAAAATAAGCAAGGAGTGCATTTTCCTATTGTGATAGGGAAGATGTTGGAAGTCTGCCCTGCTGCAAGCAGCCAAGACAACTAAATCATAATTGCAGTTTTATAAATTGGGTATGTATAAGCCAAGGTTAGATTTTGATCCATACTTGAGAGTTCATGGAAATAAGTCACTTCATGTGATGCAAATAGTAGACTACTGGTCCAACTTAGTAGATGAGTATGGAGTAAGAAAAACGATGTGGTCTAGAATTCCAATAGATCTTGTGAAGAGGTGCGACTTATTCCCTGTTCCAGACCAAGTAAACGACAACGAAGAGTATGTACATCCCCAATTTAAATAAGAAAAGAATAAGCCCATCTAATTGCCAAATTGGACACAACCTGAGTTGGCAGATTTGAGTGTATTAATGAAAGATATTATAGCTAATTCCAGGGAGTGGGTAGATCACCAAATCAGTAGATTGAAAAAACAAGGTATCTCCCTTACCTATGCTAAACTAAGCAGTGAAGGAAGTCAGGGTGAAGCAGTTGAATTTGGAAGAAGAGAGGAAGGTCTTAGTGAACTTCCAAGTTCAAGTAAAAGGAAAGTAGTGACCGAAGATCTTCAAGCAAAGGCAAAAGAGATAGCAAGTGAAGAGTCAGAGATCAAGAAGCAAAAGGTTAATGAAACCCCATCATCTTCAAGTGTGCCATCCATCAAGGTAATGGAAGAGGCGTCTATTGCTGAATGTGAATCAGATCATGAACAAGGAGCTGAATTTCAAAAGATAGAACAGCTGGAACGTCTTCAAGAACAAACCTTCACAGATTGCTTGGAGGGAGAGGATACGCTTATGATTGAAGACATGGGAGGTACTGAGATCCTAGAAACCAATGAAGAATTGGGTGATGAGATAATTTCTGCCTTGAAGGGGATAAATGATGATATTCAGTTGGAAGATGGGATCGAATTATCTACTGTACCGGATTGGTTGACCGAAAGACTAATGAAGAAACCCAAGCCAATGAATGAAATTCAGCCAATTGAAAGTATGCAAGACTTCTTGGAAAGGATTGGTAAAGCTAAGATATCAAAGAAACCTAAGAATTATTCTCAAATCACTAGAGATGGTACATGATCTAGGATCTTACAGGTAGCAGCTCCAAAATTTGACAAGCCTAGGGACCAAATTACCCCTATGGATTACGAAGTTACAACTCTGGACATTGGACAAACTACAATAGAGCAGGACTTTCATGAGCTAGCTAACACTTCAAGGGCTATCAAAGAAAAAATTGACAGAACAGAGGAGAAGAAAGAAAGATTAGAAGTGGAGAATTTGAGATTGATAGAATTTATCCAACAAATAACGACCCCACTAAGGAAAGAGAATGAGGCTTTCATTCCACCGTCTTCCTTTCCTTAGGAATTTGTTGACAACCTTGAAGCAATGAGAGTTACAAGACAAGCAACTAGAAGATGGATCAAAAATATTTGAAAGCAACTGGAGCAATTCTTGGAGAGGTGTGTTCAAACTTATGATAAGTCAGTTTTGCTTGTAACTGAAATTCACTAGGTGGAAGAGAGTTGGGAGGATTTCCAAAGCATAGAAGACAAGGTGATACCTCACCTAAAGGCATTAAAGGAAATATCCATGCAAGTGTTGGTTCAAGAAGGTGTTATTGATAATGGAGCTTCTTATGACTTCAACAGATGGTACTGTTCTTTGCTAACAAAAAAGAAAAATATATGATGAGATGAAAGAAGAATGTGCTATTATGCAAAACTCTCTTGGAAAGATACATCTTAGGATTCTCACATCACTTGAAGGATTGATAGGATAGGATGCCCATGATACAGATGGTTTGGATTTGGAAGGTTTAAAGGAAAATGTGATAAATGTTTGTTTTAAAGAAATGGAGATTATTAATGAAAATCAGCTGGATGATATGTCATCCCTCCTAATCTTTATGGATAACTTTTAGAGGCAAGAGGGTAAGTGGGAGAGCATTTTTGCTTAGTGCGTTGAAGCCTTGGATGTAATTGGGTTAGAACTTGATGCTTTACCAAACATATCAATGGAGGAACTCGACCTAGTGATGACAAGGTTTCTTGCATTCGCAACCAGAGAGCAAGCCAATGGGAATTGCATTTTGGAATCCAACTTGCTTGATTAGCTTGCAAGGTGTCAATGTTTTCCATACACCAAGTGGCTCATCTTCCTTGTGCCATGTGTCCAAGAAGTTAGTTATGCTTTTTAGGGTTAGGGTTTCTGGAAATAATCTTGGCCGTTGATCTCAGATCAATCTAGGCCGTTGCTTTATAATTGGGGTGCCTATATAAACCCCTCTCATTTCATTTGTTCAGAGAGACTTGTGAAATTGTTGCTAAGAGCGCTATCAAAATAGTGATTTGACTCATTGATGAGCATTTGTTAGTTTGAAAGCTTGCATGGTTTCATATTTCCTCAATAAAATAGATTTGTTTTCAGCAATTTTAAATGAATGAAGGATTGATAGTGTTGATAATGGTGAAATTAGTTCATACCTTTTTCAATTGAATGATTTTCAATTTGATGTGCAAGGTTAGTCTGAACTTTTAAATTACTAAACTCGAATTCTATTACTTATGTTCATTGTTCGAATTGATAATGGTTTTGAGTAATAGGATATCATTCATGAATTCCTTTGAAGATTGCACCTTCTTTGTCTAGTTGTTGTAGTTATTGTACTTGGCAAAGCAAAGATAGGTTTGAATTTCGCCATCCAACACTTGTCTCTTGAGTTCTTAGGAATAGTTTATAATTAGTCTAGTCTTTAAACCCTTATCCTTTTTCATTTTATTTTCAAATTTGATAGCAGTAAGATCTCAATACTTGTAAACAATAGTATCCATATTCCAAAGTGTTGAAAAGTTGTTGCAAGAGTCTTAAAGGAAGAAGGATTGAACCAATAATTTGAGTGTAAGTCCCCCTTGCAATACCAACAAAACATAGCAAACCAACTGAGACTATCCTATATGCATCAGGAACCTTGGAGTCCGAAATATTCGAACCAAATTTTTTAACTTTTCAAATTGCAAGTTACAAACCAATGCACCGTTAAGGTTAGCTTAAACCAAACGATGTTGAAGCAACTCTAACCAGAATGTACACCAGGATCCCGATGAGGGCAAGGTGTGAGCATTGGTCAGAGGATCTGAATGCAAAAACAGAACTGGAAGGAACTCTAACCAAGAATGGCGCCGATGATGGCGAGCATATGGTCAGAGGATCTTCTACCACTACAAGTACTGAAAGGGAACTCAACACCAAGTATGTGCTACCCAATCCAGTATGGAGTTGAGGCGACCATATGGCGGAGTGTAAGAATTACAATGCTATGAAAGGAAATAAGCAATGATGCTGAAAATACTCGACGTCAAGAATGTGCTTTCCAGACCGAGACGGAATGGGAGCTACCATATGACGGAGATATAAATTATTACAAAGCTACTTCAGAATGTAAGATAAGCATTACAAATCAGAATTAAGCAAGATTAAGAACTGCTGCCAGTACTACTGTTCAGCTTACAATATGAGAAGAATTCGCCTGCCAAGAGCATGAAGTTAGAACAATTCAACGAACATCTAATAAGAGGATTCTCCTTGCTTAATGAAGATACCAAGACTGATTTCTTCACTCAAGAACCAGATTTAAGATTCTGATTTGTACAGATCTGCACTTTTAAATGTAAAACCAGCATGCCTGTAATCCACTAATTTGCTCGTATAACACCCTAAACAGACCCAAAAGACTTCAAGTTTGATGCAATGGACCTATAAAATGATGGCGCCTAGTTTAGTTATAAGAAAAGGCAGCTAAAAGTGGCTATTAATTAATGGCACGGATCCCAAGGCACTCCAGAAAGTGCGCCCTACAAGGAATGACGAATTTGCATTATAAAATCATCAGCTTCATATTAAAATCTGCAAATATTCATGAAGGGTCGCCTCCAACAGAGAAAACCAATGAGACAATACCCAGAACAACACTTTTTGTATTTTTTGACTTGTGATTAAAAACAATAATCTGCTATGAGGAAAATGCAATTCTAGAATCTCACTAAAATGCACAAATCTGAACTACAAAGCCACACAATGACAATAATGCAGAAATCTTGATACAAAACACTCAGACTATACTATCTCACCACTAGTCGCTATCTTTCAAGCGAGAAGCAATGCCTAGCTAGGAGGCTTACATTCCTCGAAGCAATCCCACAGCCAATCCGGCAGCATAACATTCCTGTAGATAAAAGATACCTCCAAAGAAGAGAAGGAACCTTCTTTATAGAAAGAAGAGAAGACTCCGGAGCCTTCTAGAAGGTGCGCCCTAATCCCAAGCTGCTTTTAGGTTTAAACTTTGACCCAAACACTTTCTTCCCAATGGCGTACTTTCCTTGTGAAATATTAATCACTTCTCTTTTTTTAAATAAAATATAATCTTCTTCAAAAAGGCGTCCATTTTCCCTTTGAGCAATTATAAACTTTAGAAATATTAAAATATTTCCTTCATGAGAAAATACCCCTCAAAGTCCCCTTCTTTAAAACAACTGTTAAGTTATAACACTAGGCCAAAGGGGTATTTTAAAAATAAAACATTTTGACTTAAAATAACTTATATCTTCGAAATGAACCCCTTAAGCCAAAAATGAGAATTACCCAATGAACTGCCAGAAGAGGAAAGTTGACTGAATTGATGCCGACTGGACCACTGCTAAAATTAGAATTTACTAAAAATAGTAAATTCTGAAGATGCTCAGAATGCCAAGAAAAACATACCACTGCGAAGCCCTCTGAAAACCCAGAAGGAATCAGAATCCAAACACCCAAACTCCAAAAGCAAAACCTGAATCTTCAAGAGAACCCATCCAAGCGGTAGAAAACCCTAATTCTGCCACTGACTAGCCGACAACACACTGGGAATAGGCTACCAATCACTGAAAGGTGAAGGGCTAAAAACGGGGACATTACGAGAGTCTACTTTGTGATCACTTTGCTTAGCACATTGGAAACTTTGTTCAAGAGAGTAGGATATTCCATTGGGTATTTTATTCTAATGTTGGTTGAGGTCACAAAACCCGCATCAACAGGTTGGTGCATCGGGGTTTGGGGGTGATTGGGAAGTTATACCATTAAGGGATGGAAATAGAGGGAAGTTCAAACAAGGAAATTTGATGATGAATTATAGTTGAAAATGTCAGGGTTCAAGGTTCAGGGATATTTGATGACAAGTACTTGGGAAGGGGTGAGTCCAACAAGCCAATATAGTAAAGGGAATCAGACTTAGGCAAGGTAGGAAAGTTTGACAATCCAGTTTGAAGGAGTTAGGAGCTTTTAAGTGAAGGACTGCGATGTCAAGGCAGATGGAAAAGGCATGAGAATAGGGGAAACCCCTCATTTGGCTATCAATAATGGGTCAAATAGGGTTAAATGCCCAACATGGGAACAAAACAAAGAGAAATGAGACAACACAATGGGGTGCTAACAACTCCAATGCTCATGGTTGAAAATCCACCACCAATGGTAACTTTTTGGCATGTCCATTTGGACTCAACTTAGTCCTCATAGTGGTTCTAACCATAATAACGAGACCCGGACTCGGCGAGGGCGACTTGACTTGGGACTCGAGATTCGGGACTCAGCACCAAAACTAGGCACAGACTCGACAAAATGAAAAACCCAAGAAATTTAGAGATTTTTAAGGATTTAAAACCTGTTTCGTGCACCCTTTATTAAATAAACCTTAAGGACACAATAACATCATTAAATAGAAGCTAATTTGATCACATACACAAGTATACATTGATCCAATAAGTATAAATGCAGAGTGTAGCTGAGCTGCTGAAGGAAATAACACACTTAGATATATAAATATAGTCAAATGCATAGTTGCTAGGAGACGTAGGGTACGGGTATTGGTACGGCAACGGGGACGCTAATAAAATTAGGGTATGTGAGTTAAATGAATAAGGAGACTACTATTTTATATGTAAATGATTCACCGAAAATTTTGGGTACGGGGATTGGTACGTTGTCTATGTTCCCAAAATGGAGTTTCCCGACAACTATAGTCAAATGTATACAAAACTCATGGAATATGAAATCCATGCCATCAAATGTTCCAAACAAATATGAAATATCAAAACAATAACTGCAAATCTGTGGCTCAGAGGAACTTGCATCCTTCGTACGAAGGCGTCTAAGGGGGGTCCTGGTTGATGTAGCAGTTGCAGCCATAGTCTTTGCTTGTGACTCCATGCCACCTTCACTAACATCAGTTGTGGCTGTGTCTGCTCATGCTCTAGCCTCCTCCTTTGCCATGGCTATAGTCTCAGCCTCTCTATCTGCTTGGTCAACCTAATCAAGGTCCTCGTCACTAACACAAGTATACATCGATCACATAAGTATAAACACAAATTGTAGCTGAGCTGCTAAAGGAAATAGCACACTTAGATATATAGTCAAAGACTCAAATGTATACAAAACTCATGGAATGTGAAATCCATGACATCAAATGTTCCAAACAAATATGAAATATCAAAAGATTCAAAACAATAACTAGAAGTCTATGGCTCAAAGGAGCCTGCATCCTTCCTATGAGTGTGTCTAAGATAGGTCTTGGATGATGCAATAGCCATAATCTCAAGTTTGAGGGAAATTGTCCCAATGGGGTTGAGGGCAAGGCTCCTTTGCGGGGTCGAGGGCAAGCCTCTGCGGGATCAAGGGGCAATGCCCCTTGGGTCAAGGCGCAACACCCATTACATGAGTCCGGGGAAACGCTCCTTTGTGGTGAGGGCAATGTCCTCAGTCGAGGGCAATGCCCCAACGGGTTGAGGGGAAGCACCACCAAGCCCAAATTAAGACCTCCAAAACCATACAAATCTTCACATGACATACATCATTTTGCATTCACAATAAGTAAAAAAAAAAAGTTTTAACTCTTTAAATTTTATGTAATTTTGCACTTTTCAAACCCGTGCGTGTACCGACAGACTTGTTCGACTGCTCGGTTCGATCGCCAAAGTCGGAACCGGTCCCCCGCACTGGTGGGGTGACTGACTCGAGGCTCACAGCCCTAAAAGTCTCGTTTCTGTGGTTCTAACACTTTAATTATTATTTTTCTAGGCTGTGCTTATACTTTAATTGGCTACTCTCTTTGGCCTTGTGAAGGCTACAAGAGATTTTCCTTTCTAAGAAGTGTACATTCACTTGGCAACTCTATTCATCTAACTCTTTCACAAATCTCTTCCCTTGCATGAGGCATATTGTAATCAGGTCTTAGGCGAGAGAAATATTTCTAGGCATTTTTGAGCCAAAAGAACTTCCTAGGAAACTACCTCCTCATGTTCTAGTCTCTCTAGTTCTTGTAGTTCCTTTACAATCATTGTTAGTGATGGCTTTTTAGAGGAATATAACTTTTGTCCCATGGGAGAACAATAACCCTATTAGACTTACTAATTGGGATGACTTATGTTTTGTTCGTTTGAATTTCCTTCCCTTGTTGAATGGGGAAAATTTCATCACTCTAGAAGGGCACATCAAGGATCTCGCAAACATGTGTGCGATGCACGGTGTCACTAATGAAAGCATAGATCATAAGACTTTTTGCTATCACTTTCAGAGGAAAGGCTCTAGATTGGTTGTACGCAATTGAGCCCTTCAAATTTGAGACAATCTTGGAAGGCTCTTTCATGAGTGTTTCAAAGAAGGAGTAGATATTGTCTTGCCATTGGAGGAAATCTCTCATATCAAGGGAGGTTCCTACGAAGTCTCTCTTTGATTTCAATATATGTGTTTAGAAGACTTGTGAAAGGATTCCCTTGAATCAAACCATTTGCAAGCATTTTGTTTATTGATCATCTCATAGTTGTCAACACTAATCTTACTCTGATGATATAGGCTCTAGGAGTCATTGAAATCAATGGCGCTTTCAATCTCAATCATTAGGTGGAAAACAACTTGATTCTAGCTAGAAAGGTAGCTCATAGGCCCACTATTGTAATGTCCCGAATTGGACAACCTTAGGAAATATTCAAACTTCCCAATGTGTTCAAGCTGAAATACTGAAAAATATCAACATAAATGCCAAACCCCACTGAAATAAATGCTGATCAGCAGTACAATAAGCAGCAAGTACTCGGAAAACTCTTATCACTTAAAATACCCAAGCATGAAACAACAGGCCCAACTATTAATGAGCTAAATATAACAACAGATCTGATTTTTATGATATTAAATGGTAATGATCAACAAATCACTTATTAGTAATGCTAGACACTTGAATGAACACATATTTAGACGAGCAACAATTAATTGCAGCTCATAACAGCAGTCCCACTTACAATAGGCCATACAATTGTCCAGCCAGGTAGAAGTCCACTAAAGGTGGCACAAGGGCTGTTGCACAGATTTGCTAATGATGGTGCAGGCTGGGAACAATGTTCTAATAGCCACAATTAGCTGGAAAGTGTATGGTGCAGGTAATATGTTGGCAGCAACCATGTTTGACAGCAAAGCCTATGAAAAGTAGCTGAAGACATTAATCAATGTCTGCAGAAAACACCTCATATACTATATGGTGGCAGCAAAATGATGTAAAACAGGTCTGGAACCCTTGTCAATCAGCTATAAGTAATAACTGGTAGATCTAACATTGAACTCTTAAACCTAGCAATGTGAAGATGGTATGGCAACAACAATACTAAAAAATGTCTTCAAAATCTGCAAATCTATACTTATACGATGGTGATAGGAGTGGAATGATGGCTGAGAATGTTCATTACAACAAATACACAATTGGGGTGCAGCCCTAAAATAATCTGCTTCTCTTCCCGCTCTTGCTCCTGATGATATTATTAGTTCATAATCTGCATCCATTGTTGCCCAACCTTTATTGAACAAATATTTTGCCTCCATGGCATACTTGTTTCCATTGTTAGTGACCGTGACCTGATTTTCACTAGTTACATCTAGCAAGAACTTTTCCAACAGCATGGTACCCAACTTAAAATGAGCTCTGCATATCACACCCGAATTGACGGCCAAACCAAAATTGCCAATAAATGCTTTGAGATCTATTTATGTTGCTTTTCTTCCAATTATTAACACCAATGGACCAAATGGTTATCATTGGCTAAATGGTGGCATAACACCATTTATCACACAACAACCAAGATGAATCCATATGAATCCATGTATGGTCAATTGCCACCCTCTCTCCAGACATACATACTAAGCAGCTTAATGGTACATGCACTGGATTCTGCCCTTCACCCATTTGACACCATTCCTTGCACCCTCAAGAGCAACTTGCACTTGGCATTGAACCACATGAAGCAACAAGTTAATCAACACTGTTTAGAGTGCATTTTTGTCATTGGCAACATGGTCTTCCTTCAATTGTCTTTGAAGTTGATTCATTTGAAACTTGACCTCAACTTTTATGGGCCCAACTTTTTTTTGCAGAAAATTGGTTCTGTTGCTTATAAGTTGGAGCTTCCTCCCTCCTTCAAGCTCCATCTAATTTTCCATATCTTGAATTTGAAGCAGGCTTTTGGCTACTAGATTCATGCACAGTTTGCATTATCTAAGTTAGATAATTATCTATTATGCTAACACTTGAGTCTATCCTCGATAGATGATTTTGTCACTTCCGCAATCAGAACATCACCAAGTTCCTTGTCCAATGGCATGAGTTGCAACCAAAATGTGCAACATGAGAACCCCTCTTTGATGACAAAGCTTTTTAAAGGGAGGGAATGTTAGGATGTGCGACCATAATTATTTCTTCCTGATAATTTACTTTTGTATTGAGCTTTATTAATAAAAGCATCAGATGCATATGTTATGTAAGTCGTCTCTTTTATTAAATTCGTTTATTCCACATGCTTGGGAAGTAGTAGTTCCTTTGGGTAGAAATAGTATACACAAAGGATTTGATTGTAGAATGGATCATCCATGAATTATATTGTATTGAGCATTGCTCCAGGAGGTTGTCCCCTCAAAGAGGACAGTGATACAATATTTTTTGTATTTCTGTTATTTGGCTAATCTCTTGCAGGAAGGACTATATCACAAGTGGTACTTTTAAGATAAGGTTGTGCCCTTGGAACATTGTGAGGAATGAAGAAATTTGGTGGAGAATGTAGATAGCAAGAACTCTCCTCAATAGAAGAATGCTGAATGTGTAGGTCAATAAAATAATCTTTAGATGATTTGAGATTGCAGGTTATCACCATTGCCATTTCTTCACTTCTTTCTGTTTTGTTTTCTGCAAATTGCAAAGTAGGGCATTCATTTCTCTTCTCACTTCTTTGGACATTTGAGGACATGCTTACATTCTGGCTGAAAATCTAAGCAAGGTGGCAGTTTAACCTATTGATTTCTTCTCTCGTAGTAAACCCACAAAAGTTGCAAGTGACCATGCTCTTGGCCTTACCCAATGTGCTGTATTTCAATGCAGGGGCCAACTGCTTGTGAATCACTTCTCTCTGCTTCATTTGCAACTGTTGAAGATCGAATGAGAAAAAATGAACAAATTTTCTGTTTGTCACTGCAGGCAAGTCTTTGCTTGGGATTTGTGAGTCTGAGCCCGAGACTTACTGAATTACAAGAGAAAAGATCACTAAAAACATGCTAGTAATTGGGCAGGTGCAGCATGTGAATCTGTCGTGAGTTATACGGGGCATGTTGACTCATGAGTCCCTGTGAGTGTAGGCTATCTGTTGCCTTTTAGTTGCACTTTGCTGAACTTTTTGTTGAAGGGCTTTAGCAAGATTCTTGTTTTCCCTTTAATTAAAAGCTCATCAATGGCTTCCTGCTTGCTAAGAAAGTGCTGATAAATGATTCTTATCAAATTTAGACTTGCATTTGTTGTATCATGCAGTTCTACAACATGTTTTGATTTTCTTTTTGCCATTGAATGTGTGTAAGAAGCTATGAAATGCATTGCTGAATCAGAACAATGTTCGCACCTTTTTGTTCCATTTTAAGGACTCGCCCTGTGAGAGTATCATTGAGATTGGGCAGTGATTTAATCAAGTAGGAATTTTAAGGAAATTCTTTAGCTATTTTCTCAGTTTTATTGATGATGTTACTAGCAGGGCCTGAGAGAGGAATGTCAGAAGAAGTTGGTTTGAATGAAGTAATGTTCTTGTGAGTGGGATTGTTAAGGTTTGTACGGGAACAATACCAGGGAGACTGGAAAGGGCAGAATTGGTGCTACAACCTAGTTAAATAAATCAACAGAGATATAAACCTTTCTTACATTTGAATTCAATACATTCCTGAAAGCGGAGTTGGGGGGAAATGTAGAGTACCATGCCTTTTAGACAAAAGAGCAGATAGGGATTTAGCAGTAGGAATCTCAAGTTCTATAGGTTCTTTTCCTCCAGAGTAGTAGTGACCTCATCATACTCTTCCAAAGCTACAGGCTATTGCTTGCTGCTCTGCATCTTGTTGTTGCAATTATTGTTAATGTACTTTTAGATTTTAATATGGATTCTGAAGGGTTTATAAGGAATGTGAAGACAGTTACATGCCCAATATGCTGGCTTTCCTTTTATTGGCTTGAAGAGAATATACATGCTCTTTCTTGACTTTGTTTTCATGGAAAATTTATTTTCCAATATGCAAGTAATCTGGTTGGAATATTATGCAGATTTGAGTGCAATTGTGCCACATATACCTGGATTTTGTATTATGTAATCAGTACAAAATGGAATCAGTTCTGGTGATGTTACTCTTCTCAAGGAAATCATAGTCTAGACTCTAGAGGATTGAATAATTGAAGTGGCTTAATTAGTTGGGGTTTTCTTGATTTTGTCAAGGGTTAAAACATCTTCATTTCCCCCCAACTCCTTCCAATTTGATTTTGAAAATCTGATTTATTTTTTCTTGAAAGTTTATTTCCTTCAAATATTGCAGGCTAAAATAAATGCTTACCATTCTGGAGGTGGAAAGAGAAGGAAATGCTACGTGGAAATGGAGCAACTAATAGATAATTTTCATCTTGGATTTGCCATACTTTTATGGGATGAACATGCTAATAATTGAGGAGGTGGTGCTTATAAATTCCAAGTAGCTTGAGGGTGTTAACAGGGTGTGGCAATTAGTTTTTGGAAAAGGGGTGATAATAAGAAGAAAACCTTGGGGGTTGAAAGTAACATGGTGTCTAGGGGCACAATCAAAGGGAGTTTTGAGCAGGTTAAAGCAAAGTAGGCATAACCAAAGAGTGGGTAATGTTTGGGTAAAGAAGATGCATTGAGGGGCAATTTGCTAGGAAAA
Organism: Sequoia sempervirens; assembly: GCA_007258455.2. Lineage (NCBI taxonomy): Eukaryota > Viridiplantae > Streptophyta > Pinopsida > Cupressales > Cupressaceae > Sequoia > Sequoia sempervirens. Next base: position 20,695 of record VDFB02383957.1, read on the forward strand.
AAATAATGAACATAAGAAAGGGGAGCAGAGGTGTTTGGAAGGGACGTGTTAGAAAGAGTGGGTGGCAAGCAAAGGGCTTAGGTGGTGTTTTTTTGGTGTTTTCTGATACTATGGTCTGAATGCTTCATCTGTTGCTTGTAAAAGGAATTTTTATTTCAATTCCTGCTGTTTGTCCTTAGTTATCGTTCGGTATTTTGAGTGTGGTCGGTAGATGCATGGATACCAACTACAGAACTGACTTTGGAGTTGGACTTTTCTGGCCAATGAAAGCCATTTTGTAGTCCAGTTTAGGTTTCAAGTTGTAGTCTATTAACTACAATTGGCCATGGCTCTACACTTACTTTCAGTTATTTGGAAAAAGTGAAAACCAACTATGTCGTTGGAAGAGTGCATTCTCTGTACCATAGGAGTGCTCAAATTTGCTTTTGTTTCCCAAGAGGATTATTGGAAAATATACTAAACTTGCTGTCATTGATCCATCGCCCTGTTTCTTCTTGGTATTGAAACAAAATTTCTTTAAGATTCTTAATTTCTGCCATGTTGCTTATCAAGCAGAGGATGGTGTCATCTTGAAACTTATATCCCCTATATCTGCTTCCACAAATCATATCAGGTACTTCTTTCAATTTTTAAACATTTGATATTGGGAAAGAAATTTGCAGTGTTTTATCGAGTGTGATAAAGTGGTATGGGCTCAAGGGGTCTCCATGTCTTAATTCTTGAGTTATTTTAAACCAAGACCTGTTTTGTCCATTGTGGGCTATGGAGAAATGCTAATACAACTGTTTTCTTTGATAAAATGAACTTTTGTTTTTAATTTTCCTAATGGGGCTAAGAAAAAATGTAGGGATGTGCAAAACAATGGGAAAACTCTTTTTTTTTGTGAACATTCTGGTACCTTTCGTTAGCTATTCTAGCCTAAAACCTACAAGCTTGTAGATGTGGCACGTTTATATTGTGTAAAATGTAAAATGGTGAAGATACAGGGCACAATTATACTTAAGTAGATGGAAAGAAGAAAGAGCTTTTTCAAGAATGAGGTTGATTATTCCCATAGGCCAGGTTGCATCCACTCCCATGTAGCTGAATATGATTTCTACAATATGCAAACGTCACTTTATTAATACATTACTTTTGACTTTTATTAGAAAATCAAAATCATTTCTATCTCTAGTCGTGAATAGTTCCCATTCAATTTACCTTGCAGCTCCATGATGCAAGCGTGTTTACACCCCAAGCTTTTCTTTACATATTCTTTTTTAATTTTTTGCATCAAAATAGTCCAACTTTATTCTACATTTCAATTTATGTGCTTTCATGTTTCATAGCCTTCTTGCAATTCAATATTGTAAGTTAATGTTAATTCTAGGAATTTAGTGCTAAATTGGATATTGTTGAACAATGTTGATGTTTATGATGTATTAAGGTAATATTTTGATTATTGAATGAAAACTATTAGCATCTTATTGTGTAAACTATGAATGCAGGTTACTGCAGTTGGAGGCTATGGAGGTTTAATTGATCTTATCTCTGATTTCAGTAGCCATCTTTGTGTTTTTCGATGCTGAGATCCCTAATTAAATTGTGAGGAGGTTGAAAAGTACTTTGATATTTGATCATCTTGGCATGTTTCTGAATATTTCAATGATTTGCAAGGCCTTTTCATACATATAGGGCCATCTTACTATTTTTTGAGGCAGTTGTAAAATTGTAAGCTTGACCATGTACATTATGTATAGTTTAGGTGCTTCACTTCATCTTTTTCATACGTGAATTTCAGGCCATAAGACCACTTAGGATGGATTTGATATTGATGAGAACAATTTTGTGTAATTTATAGAAATATAACAAATATGTTTTATTTGTACATTTATTTTATTAGTGTTTTTAGGTTACACACATTCAAGCCATAAAAGTGCTTAGGATGGCTTTGATATTGATGAGAAGACATGATCTTGTGTAATCTATACACAAAATAACAAATACTATATTTACACATTTATTTTTATGTTGTTAATAATATTATGTTTTTAGTTCACACCCACACACATGCGCACACATACACTAAAGTGTTAGCAAAGTAGTTGTAAACACGGGCCAACAAACTGATTACACACACCCCTTAAGTGTCAAAGTAGTTGTAAACATGGATCAACAAACTGATTATGTATCAATGAGCTTTTAGAAATATGTCATGCTGTTTTATTTTATTTGTGAATCACAAAATTCATAAGAGTTAGACTGGTTAGGATATCACCGAGCTTTTAAGAAATATGTTAAGATGCTTTCTTTTCAATTTATGTACCAAGCAACCAATAGAATTAGATGGGGCATTGACATACAAGCCATGGAAGTTTGAGCCCAATGTATTATTCACCAATTTCCAAGAGGACTAAATGTTGGATTAACTAAGTAATATAATATGAATAAAATGTAGAAAAACAACAATAAATGAATGGAAGATGACCATTTTAGAAAATAAAAAAAATCATTTTGTATTTAAATTGATCCAAAAATTTAGTACATATTTCTTGATTCCTTAGATTATTGTTGTTTTATTCTTGTGATGGTTAGATTCAAAGTCATTGGCTGCATGTTGGGAGGCTGTCATGCTCCACCAAAATTCCCAGATCGTTGCATATTAAATCATTGACTAGGCGATATCATAAAAACCAATGCAAGGCAGCACCGACAATATTCATAAGGGAGCGCCAGTGAAAGAGTTTAATTAAAATTAAATCATATTTTCCAAGGGTAGACAAAGGTATAAAGGAGGGATCATTCTGCGAGAAGAAGGGAGTAAGAAAATGCTTAAGAATACATATTATGTGACTCCTAATGTGAAAGGTTGTGACTCCAAATATGAAAAGTTGTGAAAAGATTTAGAAGGGAAATCATTTCCTTGTAGGGAAATTATCAAATAGGGAAGAGTCACTCAATAATTTGGAAAAAAATTATTATTCTCAAAAGGCAACAATGAAGGGTGGTGACTCCTTGAAATGGATATAAAAGCAAAATCATCATTCCATCAACAATCACCATTCATTTATCCATCAAAAAATCAAGCAATCAAAGTATCAAAAAGATCAATCAAACAAACAACAATAAGTCTATCAATGCATCAAGCAATCAATCTTGAATTTGAGGAAGTGTCTTAAAATAGGGAGGAGAAAAACCATTCCAAGTTCACAAGGATTAAAGACAAAAATCCTTATTTCTCTTATCAAGTTTGGATGAAACCCCAACTCTCATCAAGGAGGGTGAAAACCCTCCAAGGTGGACAAAGAGTTTTAATGATGAAAACTCTTGAATACTTTTTGGCAAGTTAAGGATGAAAATCCTTGATATTACCATTGTTGAGTTAGGGACGAAAACCTCTAATTCAACATTTTTTTGGAAGCACTTCCAAAGAATTTCAAGATATGATTTATTTTCACTTATGAATTATTAATATGAATATTATAATAAATTCATAGTATTTGACAAAGCCATTATCATCACATTTTGAAGGAGAATTATTGCAAAAAACCAAGTTTTATTCTTTGAATTATTCATAGAATTTTAAAGTTGAATATTATAATAAAATTTCATCATTTTTGATAAAATTATATTTATAAATATAATGCAATTATCATTCTAAGTTGGAATTATTGTTTTAGGGCAAAAATTAGAAATGTTCTAGAAAGGGGCATTACATAGGCACACAATTACATAAATATATGTTTGTTCTAGCTATGACCATCCAAGATATGCTTTGTACCCTTGATTAGACTTTCCTTGCACACCCTTTTTCCAATGTCCATCTATTTTGATTTCACTTGAGAATCCTTCATGTTGAATATTAAGATTTTATAAGGAAATAAATAGTTTTCCAATGGAGTTGATAAACTAACATACACTTTCAAACCTTCAAGTACACTACTTATCAAATTATAAATATTTTTATTTAACAATTGTTTAACCCATTTACAAATCCAAAGGACTATTACTCACTAAATTTGGGCAAACAAATTCTTAAGTACTTGATCAAATTATAAATACTTTTTATTTAACAATTGTTTAAACCATTTACAAATCAAAAGGACTATTACTCATTACTAAATTTGGGCAAACAATTTCTCAATGAGGTGGGATGAGAGTTCCATAATTATGAGAGGGAAGAAAGCTCATCTTGACTAATTAACTTAAAGAAAGAAATTTATACATGTGTTTTGGAATTGTTAGACATTTTTACTACTATAATTAGATTTGAGTGAGTGAATTTCAAAAAAAAAAGAAAAAAGAAAAAAAAAAGATTTTTTTGATGATAGATAACATATGTATAATGTTTTAAATTGCATATATAAATGCTTTGCCCTTATTTTTTTGGTTCGCTTTGATTACAGTGTTTTCCCTTATGTTTTGGGTTCACTTTGATTGAGAATGTCCTGAATAAAATAACTAGCTTACAAGTGGCATATTTTTTCATAAATTTTTTTCATGACATAACACATCCCAATCCCCTTTATCCTATTTCTAAGAGATTGATTCCCTAGATTTATTGTTTGTCACCTTGGATCAAATTTGTAGGTGTGGTCTTGATCTAGCTTACACCCCCAATTATAGACCTAATAATTTTAAAATTTAAAACTCATACTCTTGCCTTATTGAGAATCTCACAATTGGTTGCGAGTTGACCCAACACATCTTTTTAATTTGTGGGTTTGGTTGTGATGCAGGAGCACCCATGGCATGGTGGCTATCATGTGTCAACAAATGGGGTTTGATTTTAATTTCAATTTTTGGCGTGCTTTGAATTTCATGTTTTATCTTTGAAATTCATATTTTGTTGTGAATTTGAATGTCATGACATATTGGAATTTGAAAATTGCAATTTGGAGTAAATTTGGGTCAAAACAGGATAAGGTGGCATAGTGGAGAATATGTTTTAAATGAAAAAAATCTTGAAAAAGCAAGAGAGGGTGTGGGTTTCTTGGAGATCACCAAATTGACTTGTAACTCCCAATTTGAATTTCCATAACTCCTAAAAAATAGGGATTTTGGAGATAGGCGCCTAGTTTGGAAAAATCAAATTTTTGCTTTATTCAAGAAAGCAAGAATGCATTAAAAGCATTGTCATCCACTCACAACATATCTTGGAGTTTGAAAGGTGTATTTTATTCTATTTTATTAATAAAATTTAATCTAATTGGAGACTTTTTGGAGGTAGGCGTTAATTTTTGGGAGTGGGTTTTGGAATGTGATGAAATTCCTTCTCCAAATGCACTAAAATTTCATTTCATGAGGAAAGATGGATAGAACAAAAGGAAAAAAATCAATTCATTTTTGGAGCTCTCTTTTTCCATATTAAAGAAGGAGATAGGGGAAGGCGTGGGATATCTCCAGGAAGGATTTGGAGAGGTGTTGTTGCAGATTGGTGGTTGATTACAAAGCTTTGCACATCACTGGTTGTTGCAGATTTTTGTATTGAGATCAATGTGAGAAGTTTGTTGTTGCAGGTGTGGATTTTCTTGGAGAAGGTGGAAAATAAATTTTGTAGGTTCTGAAGGTTTGTTGCAACAAAAAATAAATTATGAAATCCATGGTTGAAGATCAACAAGTTGGTGATGGAAGATTGCAGATTGGAGAGCTAGTTTCACAATGCAAGGAGATGATTTGAAGAAGAATTGTAGCTTGATTTTTGAGGTTGTTTGCTGTCTCATAGCAGATTCTAATATGTTTTTAATTGATTTATTTCAGCTTGTATGGCTGCACAAACTTGTGTAATTAGATTTTATTGAAGTTGATAAACTTTATTGTAAGTTAAATAAAGAAGATTAATTATGTTGTTGCAAAATTTTACATCTTGTTGTTGTTGTTGGGGTTGAATAATTTTGTGTGAGGGTTGTGTGAGTTTCCCTCTTACATTAGGTTGCATTTAAAAATATAAACGAAATTATGTTGGAGATCATCTAGGAGTTATGCTAAGAAATGAGAGCATTCTAGTAGCATTATTAGAATATCTTATGATCCTAGGTCTATTGCACACTTTATCTTCAAACCTTTTGATTAAAGTTATAAGACTAGTCTATTAGGGGTCTGATTAAGAAGAAATTGACCATGAATGGTAATTTGATTGATTCCCTAAAGGTGTTCCTCAAAACCCATCCTTACATACATTTGGAAAGCATAAATTAAGATGAAATGAATCTCAATTGTCCACATTTTCTCAAATCAAATCCATGAGTTTGAGATCAAGTCTACTTGCAAGCTTAGATCCACATTCACAAAGATTAGTTCAACACTTGTATAGGTGACAAAGAAAGAAAAATAGTTGGTTTGTAAAATCTAGGATCTTTGCTTAAGCAAACCTTGAAATTCCATAGTATTGATGCATCAATTGTCAACATTTGTTATGATAGTTCTCCATCATCAAATTTCGAGCTAAGTATTGCACTTACTTTATTTTATTTAAGTAATTAATTGTTTATGTTTCAATTATTAGTCTTTGCTCATTTTATCTAGTTTAATTGTTTGCTAATTGATTGCATTCATTTAATTCTTTGAAATAATTTACCATAAAAGTATTTTCCCTCACATTTTTGAATGATCTACATATTCAAGGTTTTTAACTTTAGGGTTTTTTTTTTCTTCCACCGAGGTTTTCAAATTTGTATTTTTCCAACTGCATTATCTTATTTCAAATCTCTTTAGGGTTCAAACCCTTTTTAGTTTTTCTCCATAATTATACATTTCTTTAGGATTTTATGATTAATTGCTTTCATTAGTATTAACCGCCCTTCATTTTCCTTAACAGTTTCATTTGTTGATTCATTTTTAGATTGAGTGCCTATTGATTTTTTATTATTTTAAATAAGACATTGCTTGTCATTTGGTCTTTGGGGTTTTGTGTTGCTTGCATGCAAAGATCTCATTCTCTTCCCCATAATTTATTAAAAGAATCCCTTCCTTGAATCCATATATTGTATCAATCTATTGAGAGTGATGTTCCTAATAATGATCCCATGAATATTGTTATTGGTCTTGTTGAAGGTGAGGTTGAAGATTATAATAATGAGGCACATTTATGACAACAATTTGCAAATGAGCTTGCTAGTTTACTTGAGGTTGATAATCCTACAAAATGATTCAATTTTTTTCATGGTTTATTACCTACTAAACTATGTGGGTGATAGGTATGCCAAGGCGTTGGTGTTAAAGTTATTTATTCTAGTTATTTGAATGGTGTATCCTCTTCCTAGTTTTCTTCTAAGTCAATCCCAAAGTATGGCACACCTCTTGATTTTGTTCCTCCTACTATGCCTACTTCCCATATGGAGTTTTTCACACCCACACCTCCTCATCCTACTACCATTTCACTTACATTCCATGTTATTCCTAAGAAGTGAGTTTATGCATGATTTCAACATTCTTTCCACTCTTGCTATCTCTAGCATTATTGTTGCCTCTCTTTGTAAGGAAGCTAAGGTAGAAGAACAACTTCCTACACTAATATTGAGAGGAGAATAATGCAAAACTTTACAGATCTTTTTAGTTACAAAAACTTAAAAAAAATATATCATGCATACCACAACACATTGATTTACGCGGGAAAAACCCTTTTGGGAGAAAAACCCCACACTCCAAAAGCTACCCAATATATTATTCAAAAATCACAAAGATTACAATATATTTGCAGAGCAAGCTTCTCATAGGAATATTACCAACTAGAGATTCAGAGGCAACACAACCACTATCAGACTCTTAGAATACATCACAATACACAACTGTAATATAATTCCCTCATAAAATAGGGTTACCCTCTAGGGCATGCCAAACTAATAAAATATCGCACGCCAAATTTAAGACCTAATGATGAACAACCCAAATTTGCAATAATAAAATATAAATAAAAATTTCCTTTTGAGGGTGTTGCCCCTGAGCCCCTCACACACCCTGTTGTTGGCATATCAACAATACCTTATGTAATTGCAAGGTTGAGACACATTTTCCCAACACTCTTCCCCATCATTCTATTGTCATCCCTACATCCACAATGACAATCTCTATTACTATCACTTGTTCCATTCCTAGTGCCATATTCAATTCCATACCTCTTATTTAACCTATTCCATCACACATTCGTCACTTCTACAATGTGCATATCTTCTCCTTATTGCTTATTTTCCCATCACCCTCTATAGGTCTCATCCATGTTAGGACTAAGTGTGCTATTCACCTTACAAGTCCTTGGAAACAATCATATAATTCAAATGTTTGTTAGGACTATAATATTGCCAATATTATTTTATGTTTATGTCTGAAGGTCATGGAATGGGTGAAATGGAATGCCCATGTGGTAGTTGGAGGAACATGTAGGATAAAATATTCTTTTGAACATTTGGCAATAATATTTGTAAATGGTGTTAAATAGGGGGTTACATTCTAAGAAATCCTTGGCTACTTGGCATGAAATGGAAGGGAATCTATGATGGAGGGTAATCATTTGGAAAGATACAAAGTTGACTTACTCATTTGGGTGTTTGGGATTTTTTTTTTCTTACAATGCTTATTTGTCGTGTATATGCATTTCTAGGTTGGTGAGAAGAATCAAGAATCTTATTAAATATTGCAAAAACCTATTGGACACAACATGTTATCTCTTTGATGACTTTGGATGGCTGGTTTGTTTTTATTAGTGGTTTTCCCTTAGCATATTTTTCTATTAGATGAGGGATTTAGGTATTGATTTATAATCACAATTTGAAACAAGGTTATGTTTCTAGAATGTTATTAGATTGCTTGTAGGTTGAAGGAGACAAGGATTGAAGAGGGAATTCAAATGTATTATGTATTTTCTTATTGTAGATTAGTACAAATTCATGTTCTTTTGGTGGTGGTGTTTTTCTTAGTTGGAAGGGTTTTCCCATGTAATATCAATGTTTCTTTTCTATTTGTGTATGATCTTGTGGATGCCATAATTATTTATTTCCACTCTTATTATTACAAATAACTAATTTATTACAACGTATTAAAACTAAATTTTATTACTACTTAGTTTTATTGTAACCTCTAAGTGGATTATCAACATTTGATATTAGAGTTTAGTTTTCAGATTGAATGCTTTTCTTTGTGTTGTGTGTTTTTGGTTGGTGTTGGAGCATTTACTGATTTAGCAGAAATTAGATCTATGTTGTAAAATTATACCAAACATATTGAAGGCTAAATTTGAAACATTCAATAGGCAACATCATGAGTTATGAAATTTGAATATGGAGTAATTTTTGATAGAAAGGGATTTTTGGATTAAAATGATTGGAATGAAAAAAATTTAAGTGTGAAAGATGAAGAGTGATATATGCTTGACAAGAAAGAAAGATATATAACAAAATAAAATCCATAGATGAAGTTGTAAAAGATGCATTGCTTGTTAGGGGCAAGTCTAAAGAAAAAAGGGGTAAAAAATATTGGGACAAGAAAAAGTCTAATTTAAGAATAGATTAACCTTTCCTAACAAAAGTAAAGTGAAATGATGTGTTGGTATGTGAAAAGGCTACATTAAGGAGTGTACCCTTAAGAATATCAATGATGATTATTACTTGTTTGTTAAGAAATTCTTGGATAATGATGTTAGTGGAGATGCATTTCTTGTGCTAATATTGTTAGTGATGAATCATAGCTAATTGATTTAGCTACCTCATTTCACACAACTCATAAGGAGTGGTACTTAGGGTACATGAAATATGATAGAGTTGAGGTTCTTCTTGGTGAAAATAGTTCTCACGAGATTTTTGGTTGAAGAAAGGTAAAATTGGTTTTCAGTGATGGTAGAGTGGAAAGTTTATTAATGTTTTATACTATTCATGACTTTCTAGAAATTTTATTTTTGTTTCAAAGATGAATGATTTTGATGTGTGTCACTTTCAATAAGAATTGTTTCAATTTGGCTAGAGCGAACTTCGTGTTGGCTATGAGGACTTGGTTTGAAACCTTGTTTAAGAAAGAAGCATCTACTTTCTCTTATTCTACCAATGTAACTAAATCTTATGGTTCATAAATGGTATGGCTATTGAACACTTCGAATACAAAGAGGGGGGTGAATCCATATTCTTTTAAACCAATCAAACATTTAAACATTCAATACTTATAGCATATTTAATTGCAGTAATGGAAGAAAGCATGAAAACATCTAACAACATCACATAACACATGAGCACCAAGATTTTTACATGGAAAAACTAAAATGGGAAAAACAATGGTGAGGATTAGCTCACAATATATTATAACCAGTTATAGTATATTACAGAAGTGATCATTGCAAGTGGACTCATTGTCCAAGTGGACTCATTTCCCACTGAGAAAAGAAAAGAGATAGAAGAGATTGTGGCACACAACCAAGTGTTGAACTGTTACAAAATACATCTACAATATGCTGGAATATAGTTCCATTGAAGTTCATAATACAGAATCAAAACTCTTCATATTGATCTATCTTAATACTTTGCTCTAGTTTGCATTTGCACTAAATTCACACAATTCACATTCACTAACTCAATTCACATGTCATCATCCATAAATATTGACAAAGATATAACTTATATATCCTCTTCACTCATAACATCAATTAGGTTGGCCTAATTAGATGTAATACACAAAATGTAACTTGTCAACTCAAGATCTATCCACACATGCTTCACACCAAGAATAAAATATCAAAAAACTTTGAAATAGGTTGGCATGGACCTATAATAGATCCCATATAACTCCAAAATACTTATTTTAGATTTGCATACCTTCAAACCTAATAGGTTGGCATTGTAGAGGGTCTAATACAAAAATTCTCCAATTGTATACCCAAATTCAGAAATGTGGACCTCAAAACATCATGCCAACTAGAATGCATGCTCATCTAACATCTTCCAAAACTTCCACAACTCTGTAAATCTAGAAACCAATCCACAGAGAAGTGTAGAATCATTGAATCATATATATTGAACTGGAAATGTCTAAAACATCCAAGCCGAACTTTTGTTACTCGTAAAGTTCCAAAACCAAAAAACCAAAACAAGTAAGATTTTGGAATTAAGTTCTACTAGCCAAAAAAATTATGCTAGAAGCACAGAGCAATATATTCAATAGAGAATCAATGTGGACCCAATTACCGGATCCCCTATACATAGAATCGTGCTGGTATTAACACTTAGTCAATTTTCATCATAATTGTCTTCATCGAATTAAACCTTCTAGTAAAATTATCTTTCACAATCATCTTCAACCATGCTCATGAAACCCAATTTGTCATTGATGGCAACATGCCAAAACATCTCCAAAATTACTCTCCCCCTTTGACATCAAGGGCAAAGGGCATATGTATCAATTCTTAATTTACACTAGATCTCCCCCTGACAAATATGTTCATATATATACAAACTGAAAATTGAAGTAATTTTCCTTAAAAATGTTAATCATCATAACCAAGCCAAAAATTTATACCAAAATAATCTGTACATAGTCCACATATGTACACTGAAGTCTTAAACAATAAACTTAAAATCCATAAAAAGTAGAAATGTTGTCAACCAGAGGAGGTTAACTCTTGAAGCTTTGCAACATTAAGTTTCCATTCTTTTTTTTCTTCCTCCCATATCTTCTTGGGTATGCCAAGCCTCCTACATTGGGTCTCTAGCTCAATTAGTGTATCTTCTCCTTCTTTGAGAGTGCTAGGTACTAGATTGATCTTGGTAGCCTTCTCAACATTCATTACAACACTAGCAAATGATGTGAACTTTGAGTTCACCAAGTCCTTGATGTTCCCAAACTTCAAGATAATATTTTCCTTTTGTCCTTGTAGCTGGAAATATTTCTTATACAAGTCCTCAATTATTGATCTTATGCTTCCATCTAGGTATTGTGTAGGATCATATGCACTAGAAGCTTTATCTATTTGTGACTCAATCGATTCCATTTCATCTTTGATACTTTTTAAGGCTCTAGGCCACTTCATATTTGGCCTTAGCCATGCAAGCCTATGCACCCTTAAGACTATCTTGGAATTTATTGTGGGCATGTGCATGTAGACACATAAAAATGACCTAGGCCTGCAAGCTCTATTGTCGCCATCTTCCTCCTAGCATAATTAAGATATTTTAATTATGTCTTTGGTCCACTTTCGATTATTAATTAAATAATTTTTAATTATTTAGTTAATTCAGGCCTTTATTTCTCTTGATTATTTAAATAAATAATTTTATTTATTTATTTAAATATGTCACTAATTGTCTAATGTCTCTTTATAATTAAATAAATTTCTTAATTTATTTAACTATCTTTGTCCACTAATTCCTCTTGATTATGTAAATAGATAAATTTTATTTATTTATTTAAATACATCATTAATTCTTAAAATTCTTCTTATAATTAAATAAATTCTTTAATTTATTTAATTATTGCCACCTTGACATCTCCCTCATTTTAAATAAAATTATTTATTTAAAATGATCCCACTTTCTAATTTCTCTCTAAGTAAATAATTTAATTTAATTATTTACTATCACATGGTCCCACCCTTTTTGAATTAAATTAATTTTTAATTCAAAATATCTTTTTCCTCCAAAAATCAAGTAATTTCTATTATTATTTGATTTTCTAGCCACCTCTTTTTCTGTGCCAATCTTATCTCCTTGTCACATGCATTGTCAACCCTTGATTTGATTTTCTCAAATTGAATCTTGTCCACTCATTTCAAATTTGACCTAATGTTTACCTAACCCTAATTGTGGGTTGTCATATTGAATCTTGTCCATTGATTCTAGGGCACTTGCCAATCTTCAATCTTGGCCATTCATCCAAAATTACATTTTCTATAAAATGACAATTTTGTTCTCATTTTTTCACCTCATGCTATTTACATCTCATGCAATCTTGTCTTAGGCACTCTTGGCATCTTAGATTGCTTACTAGTTGCATCTTAGATTGGCATATTTTAGTCATAGTTCATAGTTGCTTACTAGTTGTATACTTGCATAGTATTGCATTTCATATCAAATCCTTCAATATTTTGCTTTGGTCTTGGCATAGTCATAGATTTCCCACTCAAAATATGAGGGAAAACTTCATATTTCAACAAATAGAGAAGGTGTAATGGAGATCAATCATGGAGGTTGAAGACTTAAGGTGATATCTTTCTTGTTTTCATGTTATTTCCTCCTTTATGCTTCATTATTACTTTGAGTTTTTGGTTTATTTAGCTACTAATATGCTAACCTAAGAATTTCCCTTAAATACATTGGTGAACCTGATGCCAAAATTGTGACTTTTTGTTTTTTCCGTATGACTTTTTGTTTTGTTTTGGAGCTACAGGTATGAAATGATGCATTCACAGTTTCTAGCATCGCAATCGCTGCGTCGCGATGCATTCGGAAAATAGAACAACACATTTGTAGACCCGAACCACACTTGCTTACGTAGGACGATTCACCACATCAATATTTAACATTCGAGTACAGATTCAGATACCACCATGCATCTGTTCTGCCATTAAGGCATATTCTCGTAATCTCCAACATACAGATCTGATTAATTTGTTGGTGCGTAGGACACATCGGCTCATGCACGCATTCCTGCCTAAGAATTTTGCATTTGGTTTTTCCGCACTTTTCCCACTTCTCATGCACCCATTAGTTTAGGTGTTTTTCTGGTTACTAATGGGCTGTTGCAGCATGTGGCTTTGAATTCTCATGGGTCTAAGGCATCTTTTTGAGACTACTAACAAGTGGTTTTGTAGGTTCGATTGTCCAAGGATTTGATTTTGAAACACTTGTGTTTGTTTATTTTTAGATTAGAAAAAACTTCCATTGGTTCTCTAAAGAGAAAATTTTCTTGTCTCACTTAGATTTAATTAGGGGGTTAAAGAACTTTTCTTGATTGTGCTTGAAGGTGGTAGGTGATTATGCTCTCACCTTGTGCAAACTAGGTGATTAGAAAACCAAACCCATCTATTTTATGTGTCACCCCGATTCAATAATCGAAGTATCCTTTCCCCTTGTGCACTTGTGTGATCCTTGGTGCAAGAGAAACAATTATTGACTCTAGGAATTGGGCCTTCCTTGGTGGGAAAAAGTACTCACCCCAAGGTGACTCAAAACTAGAAATGGAGTTCTTTGGCTGAGCTACCCCTGGGCGGTATATAAATGTGAATCCTAATGGAAAACTTAGGATCACGAGTATGGATGTGTCACACGGACAAGTGAACTCCCCAAAACCTTGTTGATCGTAACCTCTATAGGCTAGAGTTCCTCCTTATCAGATCTAATCTTGCCCCATGTGTGGCCACTCGAACAGGGGTTCCGAACTAAAAACTTGTGTAGTAGCCAAAATACTTTCTATTTGCTAGCATGGCAATAGTCGTTGTGAAGGCATCCACATTCTCGCAATTCTTAGTAGAGGTGATCAACCTACGATGTGATATTTATGGGGGTTGGAAGCTTGGTTGACCTAAGAAGTTGTGTACTGTAAGGGGGGAGTCCATGTGGCCAATCTTCTGGATTCATCCGCTAATAATAAGTGCGGTTGGGGAACCCATGTGGAATCTAGGAAATATTGTCCTTGCCTAACCTAGGATTGTGCTTGTTTTCAAAGACAAAATATTGTGTTTTCCAAGTGTTTTCTGAGACATTGAAACAAACAAACACCATTACACAGATCTAGAAAGAAACATTCAACTTGAAACATTCCAAAATGGGTCAAAATTGCAAACAAACTAGCCATTCATTTTGCCCGCAATGCATTTGCTGCTTCTTGCATCACATGTGCTATGTTGAGCCGCATTTGAAACTTTCTGCAACACAATTTTTTTGATAAAACACATTTGCTAGCACTTTCTACACCACATGTGCTCTATTGAAACACATTTGAATCTTTTTGAGTTGCATTCACTCTACTATAGCGCACTTCTTCTTTCTGAAACACATTCGCCTTCTTGCGCTGCATTTTCTATTTTCTGTGATGCATTCACTATGCTCAACTACATTTGACATTTCTGGAGATGCATTCACTTGTCTTGAACCACATTTGCTTTACATAACACTGCAATTGCTTTTGTGAGTTGCATCTGCCATCTGTAGAGCTATATTTGTTGAATCTGAAATGCATCTGCCAACCTGCAACACATTTAAAACCTAGAACAACACATTTTCCTGGGAGAAATTAAAACACTGTTGTAGACCAAAACTCAAGAGAAAACTTGTCCAATTCATCATTAATTTTTTTTTTCCAATAGCCTCTGTCAAAAACAAAATATAAAATTGCTCAAATCTTCCATCATTTGACATCTTTAGCTTGCATTTACCCATAGGTTTAACTTTGCAAATTTTAGTTGCATCCTTTAGGTCCATCATTTTCATTTTTAGTCATAAACTAGTCCTTAGGTCCTCACTTCATTTGTAGATTTTGGATTAGGAAACCTTACCATACTTTGCAAAATCATTACCTTCAAGAGTAGGTGGTCATTTGACCTAGTCATCATCATTTCCATTATTCATTTTCCTTTTTGTGAGACTTTCCAACTCAAAAGTCTATTTAGGAAACCTCACTTTTTCATCTTGTCATTTAGTCACATTAACAAGTCCTTTGATGACCCAAATTGAGACATAGATTAAGTCTAGAGTGGTTGAGTAACCTTCCTCCAAATCACCTAGACCTCACATTTTCATACCTTAAAAAAATTCAAATTATCTTAGTCCTCATTTTTCATACATAATTCCCAAAAATCCAAAAATAACAACAAAAAATTAGTGTCATACTTTTCATAATAGTCGTCATTGTCGTTTGGCATTTGTCATTTCCTTTAGGCAACATTGTCATTGCCATCCTTTGCATTCGCATCCCTTATTATAAAAAATCTAGAAACATAGTTTGCATTATTCATCCCTTATTCAAAAATCCCAAAAACATAGTGTCATCTAGTTGTCATTTTCATCCTCCTCCTAATTTGAGCAACTCTTTATATGGTTGAGGCTATGCTTCAAAGAAAAAGAAGACAAATGGCTAATTTTGGACAAGGAAACAACACTTATATCTTTTCCAATGACATGAATCAAAACATGGACCAAGACACATCCTTTATCAATCCTTTCAGTGAAATGAACATGCCATCTTCATCATGAAACCCCTTTGAATCATTCATGCATAAAGACAAACATGGACATGTGTTTATGGAAGAGTTAGAAGCCACAATGCAAAACCTTGACGTATCCTCCTTTGTAGAAGACTTAGTCTTACATGACCCACAAAGATATTTGGCCATGCTCTTGGACCAAGGGGTTAAATTACCATGTGGCTTTGACATTAACACTTTGAGATCGGCCTCTCCTGATCACAATACCAACAATAATACAAACAACATGCCCAACACTATTCAACCTCAAAAAAATACAAGCAATTCTTTCATTGGTGTCACCTCGCAAATTGCCAGAAGCACTATTAATGCCACCTCCAATGACACCTCCAATCAAAACAATTCCAATACAATTAATGCAACATCCGTTGGAGGAACACCAACTATGTCACAAGCCATGGCACAATCAATGCCAACAATGTCAACAACATCCTCACAATCAATTGGAGCTACCTTTGGATCCTCATCAATGGGGGAAAGTTTCTCAAATCCTCTATTTGGAGCTTCATCTAGTGCCATGGGTGCATCATCATCAAATCCTTTCATTGGTACCTTATTCAATCCTTCCCGAGGAAGTAAATGACACATCTTTATTTGAGGACCACAACCAGATGTTAACATGTCATCACAATTTAATACCAATACTTCCCAAGGGAAAAACACGAACATTCCCCATGGACAATTCCAACAATTTGGACAGGGAAATTAGAATACACAACATATGACCTCATTTGCACACCAAAATATTCATGTTCAACATACCCCACAAATTTTGACTCAAATGGCTAGAGGGAACATTCCTACATATGCATCACATATCCACACTCATCAACATGTCCCTAATCAAAACTTTCAATACCAACAACACTCAAATCAAAACATTTCATATATCTCACAACAACACATCCCATAACAAAACACCAACATATATTCACAACAAATGGGGACCCATGGGATACCTATCACTCCCATGTGTGATGCAACAAACAATCCTATAATTGATGCCTTGACAGCTCAAGTGGCTCACTTGCAAAAGACCATAGAGACTATGCAAATGTCCGACAAAAAGTCACACATGTCATATGACCTATGCCCATATCCTTTTTACATGAGTCTATACATGCCACCATTTCCTCCTAGGTATGTGGCACCAAACTTCACCAAGTATAAGGGCAAGACAAATCCTATTGAACACGTTCAAGAATTCACGACCAACTACATGGACATTGCCTATGAACACACTTAATTGATGAGACTCTTCTCCAAGAGTCTTACAAGACCCGCACTTGAATGGTTCTCCACTTTAAAGGGAATAAAAACATGGGATAAACTTGTAGACAAATTTGTGAAAAATTATGCCTATAACATTGACACAAACACCTCCATCACTAGCTTGTGCACAGTTAAACAAGAAGGCATTGGTGAAACATTTATCCCATTCTTCCAAAGATGGAGAAGCCTGGAAAGTCATTGCCATATTGACATACGTGAGAAAGAAAAATTCAACATGTTTGTCCAACCACTTCTAGGCCCATTAAAATATGGCTTGTAAGTTCATTGCTACACAACCTTGACAAACCTAGTCGAAAAGGGTGTCCAACTTGATATTTCCCTCATTGCTAAAGGAGAATTAAAATATGGCCCTAAAAAAATAAACACAAACCCATCCACAGAAAAAAATAAGTATTGGGTAAAAAATAAACATGTCACTAATGATGGCGTTGTTGATGCCAAGGTTGTAAACATGATGGGTCCTGTACTTACTCTTAAAGGAGCTTAGCCACAAAACAGACCAACAAAAACACTGACACCCCCCACCAATGTCATTCCAAATAACCAAAATGGTCAAAATAGTCAAAGTCAAGGACAATCATGCTAGACAAGACAATTCCCAAAAAGACGAACATACATTGCTTTGGGAGAACCAATTGAGGATGTTCTTAAGAAGCTCCTTAAAAATGGTCTCATCACACTAGAAGATCCTAAGCCATATGAACCAAGATAGTTTAAACCATCATGGTGGGATGAAAAATCTTTCTATGATTACCATCGGGCTAAAGGGCATAAGACATCCTCTTGTTGAAAACTAAGTAATATTATACAAGACCTCATTGAAAATCACATAATTGAATTGGGTGGGAAACAATTTGCATCAAATGTAGACCATACTATTCACAAAAATGCACTGCAAGACCATGGTTCAAATAACCCCTCAATGTTAGGTCCTAAGACAAATAATAATTGTGCCAACTATACCTACACTGCATTTGATTATTCAGGAGGAACTATTATTAACCATGTATGAACCGATGATGAATATGTTAATACCATCACTGTACTCAAATGAGCACCTAAATGTAATGCCATTACTCGAAGTGGAAAAATCACCATAGCTGGAACTCCTCCTCAACAACCAAAAATTACAATACCCGATCCATCCGCAAAACAATCACAATTAGGCTCATTTGCAAAGCAGTCACAACCTAAGAGTCTGTTTAACCTTATTGATCAATTAGGCTATACTTGACAAAACCTTGCAAGAGTCCTCTGTCCCTCAAGATATTGATGTCAACTAGTTTGAAGCTATGGTGGGATACCTCACTACACCTCATCATGTGAGATTTTTAGACCAAGATTATTCGTCACCTAAGTCCAACCATAATGACACATTACACATTGAAGTCTTCATCCATAAGCATAAGGTCAGATGAGTTTTAGTAGATGGTGGAGCAGGACTGAACATATGCTCCTTAAAACTGGTTAAGGCTCTAGGCTTTTCTGATGCTTGCATGGATGCAACAAAGAGCATAGTTATAAAGGCATATGATGATGAAGAACATTCCTCTTGAGGTGTTATCACTCTTCCAATCAGAGTTGGGCTAGTCATTGTAGACACAACTTTCCAAGCCCTAGATCTTGAATTTCCTTATAACATCTTGCTTGGTTGACCTTGGATTCATTCCATCAAAGCTGTTCCATCCACCTACCACCAATGCTTGATGTTTCCCTTTGATGGAACATAAATCACCATATATGGAGAACCTGATCCCTTTCATTATTGCACCAATCTAAGGGGTATTTCAAAACATCAAGTTCCCATTAACCGAGAAGCTCCTAGTCCATCTTCTTCCAAATTCATTGAACCTTCCACACTTGCCTCTTCATCCACATCCACTCCTTCCACATCTTCAGCCACACCATCATCCTCCTTGCCTCCTAAGGCTGAGTCCAATGTCAAGATCCAAGACCTAGGCTATGGAGAATTCAAACTAAATACAACATATTGCATCACAAAAATACCCAAGTCTCCTAAGGTCTATGGTCGACCTTGTTTCAGAATGGAACCTAAAGAAAATTTTGAGGTTCCACTGAATTTTTTTTTCATAAAATGGGGAGACATGAACAATGAAGACATTGAAGATACATTAGGATGTACAAAGAAATGGAAAAAATTCCTCCCTTACCAGTTCATATATACGACAAAGGCTATGACATGATAAAGGCAAAAGGCTACAATGGAACTAGTGGCCTTGGCAGAAATAAGACTGGAAGGTGTGAACCAATCATGCCTCCCCATAGACCAAAAATTCTTGGGCTAGGATATGGACTACCTAAAAATGATGATTGACGTACCAATGGACTTTCGAGTGAGAGCGTGAATGCTTCAGAAAGTATCAAGACTATTGAGGAGTCCCTTACCAAAACCGACTTCCATGAATGGGAATTTGGCTCCCAACGATCCCTAAGCCACTGTTGTCTTCATGAATTGTTCCTTGAACCTGGATAACTTACCTCTGAACAAATATTTTGGCAAACGTTGAAGACTGACCCAACAAAGAATAATGACAATCCTAAGATCCCAAAGAAACAAGAAAACTGGGATAGACTCTTTTTCCCAAGGAACAATGACAAACTTGAATAATCTTCCAGTCCTATTGGCCATAACCTCGACATATTTTCCCAACCATATGACAATAACGACCATCATTTGGATTCATCCAAATTTCCACATGACACTATTGACCTTAATGATAGTCCATTTGCCCCTTATTTTGATAATGAGTATGAATCAAGTGAAAGAGAATATTGGATAGAGTCCGATTGGGAATTGGATGATGAAAACTTCATTTTCAACGTCTTTGAATCCATCTGCATGCTTTCTGCATCCTCCCCACAATTCACCAATACTGATGATGGTATCTCCTTATTCTACCCTCAACTAATTGATTGGGATCAACAAGGCCTGCTAGTGATGGACATATTTCAGAATGATGAGGCCATTGTAGAATTCATGGGACTATGTGAGGGCATACCAAGTGGAGATCACAAGGTTGGATTTGACATTGACTTAGATTGTGTATCTTATTTTGGGGAGACTGCTCCATCCTCTAGTCACAAAATGAAAAATAAAAATAAAACAAAAAATGACACGTCTTTAGGTGAAAACTGAAAGACACCTTTTAACGATAAAAAAGTAAAAATAAAGGACATATCTGTGGGTGAAAACCTCTCTGAGGTGCCCAAAGATGGAGGGCTGTACTTTCTTCTCATGACTAAAGAAATATTGGCAATGCTCATAGAGGAAACCATGGAAGTCAACATATCTACAATAGAAGATCCCAAAATTGTCCTCTTTTGGCATCCTTGACAGAAGAAGAGAAACCTGAATTCCATAGATTCTTTTTAGAGCGTAAGATTAATTTTGCATGGTCATATGTCGATATGCCTAGGTTGGATCCAGAACTGGTCTTACACCATTTGCCACTACTTCCAAATGCCAAGCCAGTAAAATAAAAGTTGCATAAAATGCATCCTCAAATCACCCTATTAGTCAAGGCTGAACTCAAGAAATTGCTAGATGTGGGATTCATATGGTCTATCAACTATGCTGAATGGATATCCAATCTTGTACCAGTCATAAAGCCAAATGGTCAGATTTGTATCTACACAAATTTTAGATACTTGAACAAAGCATGTCCAAAGGATGAATTTTTGTTGCCAAACATAGATATCATAGTTGACCTCACGATAGGATATGAGATCCTATCCCTCATGGACGGTTTCTTAGGTTATAATCAAATTCGTATTTCCCCTGAAGATCAACATAAAACAACATTCACATGTCCTTGGGGTACATACTATTGGAATGCCATGCCTTTTGGTATTAAGAATGCAGGTGCCACATATCAGAGAGCTATGACAACAATATTTCATGTCATGATGCACAAGATAGTGGAAGATTATGTGGATGACCTT